>WNYA01000572.1:8414-139638 GCA_019512145.1 Engystomops pustulosus
TGATATATATATATATATATATCTATATATATAATATCTAACATATATATGGACAGTGCACAGTTACTACTTCTCCTGTATATATATGGACAGTGCATAGTAATACTTCTCCTGTATATATACTGGACAGTGCACAGTACCACTTCTCCTGTATATATATGGACAGTGCAGTCACAGACTTCTCCTGATATATATGGACATGCAAGTACACTTTCCTGTATATATATGGACAGTCCACAGTACCACCTTCTCTGTGAATATATATATATGGACAGTGCACAGTACTACTACTTCCTCGTATATATTATGGACAGTGCACAGTACCACGTTCTCCTGTAATATAGGACAGTGGCACAGTATACTTCTCCTGATATAATATATATTGGACAGTGCACAGTACTACTTCTCCTGTATATATATGGACAGTGCACGAGTACCATTCTCCCTGTATTATATCAGTAACAGTGCACAAAAGTACCAGCATTACTCCTCAGTATATATGGACAGTGCACAGTACTATTCTCCTGTATATATATATGGACAGTGCACAGTACACTTCCTTAATATTGACTAGCTCTTAATACTCCTTATATATATGGACAGTGCACAGTACACTTTCTCCTGTATATATATGGACAGTGCACAGTACCAACTTCTCCTGTATATATATGGACAGTGCACAGTACACTTATTCCTGTATATATAATGGACAGTTGCACAGTACTACTTCCCTAGTATATATATAGGACAGTGCCACGCATAGACTAGGGACGTCGATTCTTATATAGATATATATAGACGTAGGGAATGACAGTACAATTACTCCTGATTAGTATAATGGATCTGGCGCACAGTACCACTTCTCCTGATATATCATGGACAGGTGTGAGCAGTGTACCTCACTTCATCCTGTATTATTCTGCAAATGGACAAGATGCACCATTGTTACTACTTTCCTGATAGTATGCGACATGTGTCTACCGGAATAGCTTATCCATCTGTCATATATATAATGGACAGGTAGTGTCACGTCGTAGTACCACTTTCTCGCTGTATAATAATGGGACAGTGCACTAGAAGGTAGAGAGAATGTGAAGAATGAGTATATTATGGATCAGTGACACAGTAATTACTTAGAGTTGTATATATTGATGGACAGTAGCTACGACAGTTAATACTTATACCTGTTATATATATAATGGACCTAGTGCGATTGCACAGTATAGTTTACTATTCTCATGAGGATATATATATAAGATGACAGTGAACAAAAGTAACCACCTTCTTCCTGTATATATACATATGGACGGGTATGCGACGATAGTTACTGACTTTCCTTGAATAGTAATTTATGGACTAGGGCCACATACTTACTTCACCTGATATAGTATATTATGGGACAGTGCTCACGAGTGATATACTTTCCGAGTATATATGATGGATCAGTGTCACAGTACTAATTCTCCATGTATGATATCATACAGGAGAAATGGTACTGTGCACTGTCCATATATATATATACAGGAGAAGTGTACTGTGCACTGTCCATATATTACAGGAGAAGTAGTACTGTGCACTGTCCATATATATACAGGAGAGTGGACTGTGCACTGTCCATATATATACAGGAAAGTATGTACTGTGCCTGTTCCATATATAAAGGAGAAGTAGTACTGTGCACTGTCCTATAAATACAGAGAAGTAGTACTGTGCATGGTCCATATATACAGGAGAAGTGGTACTGTGCACTGTCCATATAATAACAGGAAGTAGTACTGTGCACTGTCATCATATATACAGGAGAAGTAGTACTGTGCACTGTCCATATATACAGGAAGTAGTACTGTCACTGTCCATATATATCAGAGAAGTAGTACTGTCAACTGTCCAATATATATATATATATATATATACAGGAAAGTGGTACTGTGCACTTCCATATATATAAAAAGGAGAGTAGTACTGTGCACTGTCTATATATATATATATATATATATATTATAGATATACAAGAGAAGTGGTACTGTGCACTGTCCATATATATACAGAAGTAGTACTGTGCATGGTCCATATATACAGGAGAAGTAGTACTGTGCCTTACCAATCATATTAACAGGAGAAGTAGTACTGTGCACTGTCCATATATATACAGTAGAAGTGACTATGCACTGCCATTATATACAGGAGAAGTAGTCTGTGCCTGTCCTATATATACAGGGAAGTGGTACTGTGCACTGTCCTATATATACACGGAGAAGTAGTACTGTGCACTGTCCATATATATACAGGAGAAGTGGTACGTGCACTGTCCATATATATCAAGGAGAGTGGTACTGTGCACTTGCCAATATATCCAGGAGAAGTAGTAACTGTGCACTGTCCATATATATACAGGAGAAGTGGTACTGTCACTGTCCATATATATACAGGAGAAGTGGTACTGTGCACGTCCATATATATATCACACAGGAGAAAGTAGTACTAGCACTGTCCATATATATATATATATATATATATATATATATATATATACAAGAGAAGTGGTACTGTGCACTGTCCATATATATATACAGAAGTAGTACTGTGCATGGTCCATATATACAGGAGAAGTAGTACTGTGCACTATCCATATATATACAGGAGAAGTAGTACTGTGCACTGTCCATATATATACAGTAGAAGTAGTACTATGCACTGTCCATAATATACGAAAGTAGTACTGTGCACTGTCCATATTACAGGAGAAGTGGTACTGTCACTGTCCATAATATACAGGAGAAGTAGTACTGTGCACTGCCTATATATACATGAAGTGGTACTTGTGCACTGTCCATATATCAGGAGAAGTGGTACTGTGCATGTGCCATCTATATACAGAGAAGTGTACTGTGCACTGTCTATATATACAGGAAAGTGTACTGGCACTGTCCTATATATACAGAGAAGTGGTACGTGCACTGTCCATATATACACTCACCGGCACTATTAGGTACACACTGTTCAACTGCTCGTTAACACTTAATTTCTAATCAGCCAATCACATGGCGGCAACTCAGTGCATTTAGGCATGTAGACATGGTCAAGACAATCTCCTGCAGTTCAAACCGAGCATCAGTTATGGAGAAAAGGTGATTGAGGCCTTTGAACGTTCTGCTGCATAGTTGTTGGTGCCAGAAGGGCTGGTCTGAGTATTTCAAACTGCTGATCTACTGGGATTTTCACGCACACCATCTCTAGGGTTTACAGGAATGGTCCGAAAAAGAAAAACATCCGTGAGGCAGTTCTGTGTGCGAATGCCTTTGATGCCAAGGTCAGAGGAAATGGGCAGATTGGTTCAAGCTGGATAGAAAGGCAACAGTGACTCAAATCGCCACCCTTACACCAAGGTGGGCAGAAGAGCATCTACTGAACGCACAGTACTCCAACTTGAGGCAGATGGGCTACAGCAGCAAAAGACCACACCGGGTGCCATTCCTTTCAGCGGAAACTGAGGCTACATTTGCACAAAGCTCATCGAAATTGGACAGTAAAATGGAAAAAGTTGCCTGGTCTGATGAGTCTCGATTTCTGCTGCGACATTCGATGTTAGGGTCAATTTGGCGTCAACAACTGAAGCATGGATCCATCCTGCCTTGTAATCGCGGGTCAGGCGGTGTGGTGGTTCATGGTGTGGGGAATATTTTCTTGGCACTCTTTGGGCCCTTGGTACAACGCCACAGCCTACCTGAGTATTGTTGCTGCCCATGTCCATCCCTTTATGAGCACAATGACCCTGTAACATCTGATGGCACTTCATTTCAGCAGGATAATGTGCCATGTCATAAAGCTGGAATCATCTCAGACTGTTTCTTGTACATGACAATGAGGTCACTGGACACAATGGCCTCCACATTCACCAATCTCAATCCATAGAGCATCTTTGGGATGTGGTGGAACGGGAGATTCGCATCAATGGATGGCACCGACAAATCTGCGGCAACTGTGTGATTGCCTATCATGTCAATATGGACCAGAATCTCTGAGGAGCTTCCAGCACTTGTTTATCTATGCCACGAAGAATGATCAGTTCTGAAGGCAAAAGGGGGTCCACCCGTTACTAGCATGGTGGACCTAATAAAGTGGCCGTTGAGTGTATATATATATATAGATATATATATATATACTACAGAGAGAAGTAGTACTGTGCACTGTCCTTATACAGGGGAGAGAAGTGGTACTGTGCACTGTCCATTATATACGGAGAAGTGTACTGTGCACGTCAAATATAACAGGAGAAGTGGTACTGTGTCAACCGTCCATATATTATACAGGAAAGTGTACTGTGCACTGCCATATATATATACAGGAGAGTAGTACTGTGCACGTCCATATTATATACAGGAGAAGTGGTACTGTGCACTGGTCCATATATATATACAGGAGACGTGGTACTGTGTGCACTGTCCTATATATCAGGGGGCCCGAGAATAGTACTGTGCACTGTCCATATATAGGACAGAGAAGTAGTACGCGCACTGTCCATATATATACAGGGAAGTATACTGTGCACTGTCCATATATATACAGATGAGAAGTATACTATTCATCTGTCCATATAATATACAGGAGAAGTGTACTGTGGGCACTGCATAGATATGAGGACGAGAGTTGTGTACGGACACTGGCCATATATAGTAACAGGAGAAGTAGTACTGTGCACTGTCCATATATATAACATCGTGAGGGATCCCCTTGAAGTTTTGGGACGTGACTTTTGGGTTCTGCTTCCATATACAGGAGAAGTGGTACTGTGCACTGTCCATATATATATATACAGGAGAAGTGGTACTGTGCACTGTCCATATATATACAGGAGAAGTAGTACTGTGCACTGTCCATATATATACAGGAGAAGTAGTACTGTGCACTGTCCATATATTATTGATATTATGATATATACAGGAGAAGTGTGTACTGTGCACTGTCCATATATATACAAAAGAAGTTAGTAATGTGCACTGTCCATATATATATATATCAGTATATATAATATATATAATATACAAGAGAAGTGGTACTGTGCACGTCCCTATATACAGGAGACAGTGGTTACTGTGCATGTCCATTATACAGGAGAAATAGTACTGTGCACTGTCCATATATATACAGGAGAAGTAGTACTGTGCACTGTCCATATTATACAAGAAGTAGTAGTGCACTGTCCATATATATACAGGAGAAGTGGTACTGTGCACTGTCCATATATATACAGGAGAAGTAGTACTGTGCACTGTCCATATATATACAGGAGAAGTGGTACTGTGCACTGTCCATATATATACAGGAGAAGTAGTACTGTGCACTGTCCATATATATACAGGAGAAGTAGTACTGTGCACTGTCCATATATATACAGGAGAAGTGGTACTGTGCACTGTCCATATATACACTCACCGGCCACTTTATTAGGTACACCTGTTCAACTGCTCGTTAACACTTAATTTCTAATCAGCCAATCACATGGCGGCAACTCAGTGCATTTAGGCATGTAGACATGGTCAAGACAATCTCCTGCAGTTCAAACCGAGCATCAGTATGGGGAAGAAAGGTGATTTGAGTGCCTTTGAACGTGGCATGGTTGTTGGTGCCAGAAGGGCTGGTCTGAGTATTTCAGAAAGTGGTACTGTGCACTGTCCATATATATACAGGAGAAGTAGTACTGTGCACTGTCCATATATATACAGGAGAAGTAGTACTGTGCACTGTCCATATATATACAGGAGAAGTGGTACTGTGCACTGTCCATATATATACAGGAGAAGTAGTACTGTGCACACACATTGGGGCACATTTACTTACAGGGTCACCGGAGTTTGCAAAAACTGCATTGTCCGCCTAAAATGCTGCGTGCGGCGATTCACTAAGGTTGTGCGCCAGAAATCATGAATTTGCCACTTCCCCGCTCAGGTCCAACAGAGTTCAGCATATTTTTTGTGGTGCATCTTAAACATAGGGCTTCTGAAAGTCAAATACTGTGCTCCGTCCGAATTTGTCGGATCGCCCCCTAACTTGTGTCGCATGGAGGCCAGCACAGCTGCACCACAAAAGGGACATGTGCGCCACATTTCCAGCGCATACACTTATTAACCCCTTATCACCGACACTAGTTTTCAGCTCAATGACCAGACTCGATTTTTCAAATCTGACATGTCTCACGATAATTGGTTATAACTTCGGAACGCTTTAACATATCCGGGTGATTTTGAGAATGTTTTCTCGTGACACATTCTACTTCATGTTAGTTATAAAATTTAAGTGATAAGTTTTGCGATTCGTTCTGAAAAAAAGTGAAAATTTGGCAAAAGTTTGTAAAAATTCTTCATTTTCCAAGTTTGAAATGTTCTGGTTTCCAGACAAGATGTAAAACTACCCAAAAATTAACATTTACGGAATATCTGCTTTATGTTGGGATGATATTTTTTGCTTCCGGTCATTTTTCTAGGATGTTATGAGATGCAGAACTTTAGGTGCGATTTTTCTTATTTTCATGAAAATTGCCAAAACTCACATTTTGAGGGACAACTCGGCTTCCAAGTGACTTTGAGAGGCCTAAATAATAGTAAAACCCCATAAATTACCCCACTATAGAAACTTCACCCCTCAACGTATGTAAAACAACTTCTATTAAGTCTATTAACCCTTTAAGTGTTTCACATGGGTTAAAACAATATGGACCTGCGATTTAGAAACGATAGAATTTTTTTGGAAAATACATTCATTTAGGCCAAAACGAACATTTTCAGAATAAATTTAATGATGAAACGCACTGCAACGCTTGATGCCCAATTCCTCCCAAGTGTACTGATACCCCATATGTGGTGGTGACTGCTGTACGGGCGCACGGCCGGGGATAGAATGAATGGAGGCGCCATTCACAGCAGATTTGTACTGTCACATTGTACGACCTATACATTTTTTTTTTTTTGTTAATGTAAACATATGAGGGCTTATTATGTACGGGATGAGATATAATGTATATATAATTCATTTTGGGAGTCTAAAGCTTATTCATGAGATTTTATTAACTATTTCAAGGGGGACACAGTACTCACAGCCCGACACCGGCACCAGCGAGACCCGGTGTCCCGAAATCTTCTTCTGAAGCGCCGCCGTAGAAAGGCGTACGCGTCAGAAGAAGTACCCTTAATGACCGCCGTAAAAAGCCGATACGGCGGTCATTAAGGGGTTAAATACCTGTGCAAACTGTTTTAACCTTGAAAGAGCTGCACAGTCCAACAAAAGTGCGCAGCGGGACGCTTAGGCCGGTGGCACATGTGGCGGTTTAACCCGCTTTTGGGCTATTTTTAAATACTCCGTTAAATGTATAAATTTTTTCAGTTTTTGTCTGTTTTTCCCAATTATCATAATCATTATAATTGAGGGAAAACTGATAAAAATGGATGTTTTTTCAAAAATGCATGTGTTTTTAACCCCTTAATGCCGCAGCCCTTTTGTGTTTTCATTTCTGGCTCTCCATCTTCAAAAATCAAACTTTTTTATTTTTCCATGTACAGAGCTGTATTATGGATTATTTTCTGTGCAATTACAAATTACAAAAATGGTTGTATTTAATATCCCATGCCGTGTACTGGGAAGCCAGAAAGAAATTCCAAATGCAGGGAAATTGGTAAAAAAAAACACATTTGTGCCGTTTTCTTGTGGGCTTGGATTTTACGGATTTCACTGTGCGCCCCAAATGACATGTCTACTTTATTATTTTGGGTCGGTGCCATCACGGGGATAACAAATTTGTATAGGTTTTATAATGTTTTCACACATTTAAAAAAATTAAAACCTCCTGTACAAAAATTTTTTGGAGACTTTGCCTTCTTCTGGCGCTAATAACTTTTTTATACTTTGGTGTACGGAGCTGTGGGAGGTGTCATTTTTTGCGGATTTTGATGACGTTTACAATGTTATCATTTTTAGGACTGTGCGACCTTTTGATCACTTTTTATAGAATTTTTTTTTTTTTAAATGGCAAAAAAGTGCCATTTTCGACTTTGGGCGCATTTACCCGTTAGGGGGTTAAACAGTGAAAAACCGTTATTATACTTTTATAGATCGGACATTTTTGGATGCAGCGATACCTAATGTGTTTATGATTTTTACTGTTTATTAATATCTATATCAGTTCTAGGGAAAGGAGGGTGATCTGAGTTTTTAGGGTTTTTTTATAATTTTTTTTTTTTACTTTTTTTTAAATTTATTTTTTACTATTTTTCAGACTCCTTAGGGTACTTTAACCCTAGGTTGTCTTATCGAACCTATCATATACTGCCATACTGCAGTATGGCAGTATAGGCGGATTTTACTCCTCAATCATTACAATGTGCTGATAGCACATTGTAATGAATAGGTTAGCACGAAGCAGCCTTGGATCGCTGCTGCCCGACGACTTTTTGAAGGAAAACACCCACGATCGGTGCTGACAATATGCAGCAAAGACTTACCGGCTATGGAGAGGGCTCGGGCCATGAGCCCTCTCCATGCACCCGCCCCCGGCATGTGACGTAGTATTATGTCACATGTCAGTAAGGGGTTAAAATGCATGCAGTTTTTAACGGACTGCTTAAAAATGGGTTCAAAACACCACCCACGGTGAATGAGGCCCATTCTCTCCCATACAAACATATGCAGAGGGACGGCCTCTCCAATAATCCAGCAGGTGTCTCTGATAATCTGGCACCTGTCAAAATGATTAGATTATTGGTAAGCACCAGGATTTGGAGGCAGTTCCCGCTGTTCAGTACAGGTTTAGGGGTAGGGGCTGGTGGGTTATTGCTCCTGGTGACCCTCATTTGCTCCCTCTGTCTCTTATCGGATGGATGATGTGATAACGGGGATTTTACAAGGACAACATTGTGAGAAGCCAGGAGGATGAAGTTCCTATGAAAACAGCGTCTGGCTGGGTTGTCCACCGTTCTCCGGCCGTCCACATACAACACGACACGTCCTGCTCCCCTAATCCTATTCACCGTGTGACCACTGCCGCAGCGGGCACCCGGACTCAGGATAATTGATGCCACCTGTTCTCTGCGGCCTCCAGCATCTGTTAACCTCCATCTATAAACAGACAGGAGGGCCGGCGCTCGCAGGTAGGCCCCCGGAGAGGTGACATCTTATCCCGTGTATGGGACATTGGCTCATATAATATGGCGCATGGAGGTATTACATGTGTATACTCCATGTGTTTGATGGTGCACGTGTGATATTGCATGTGTTACACGGCATAGATGTACAGTGGGTGAAATACGGATTGAACGCGACCCCAATTTCTCAGTAAATATATTTCTGACGATGGCGTCATCATGGAATTTTCCAGGTGACTGTAAATTAAGTTTTGTGTAATAATGAAAAAAATGACACAAGGAAAAAAGTATCAAACACATGAAAGAAAGAAAGTGCAAAAAGTCATGACACCAGCCGAGATCCATCAGTAATTAGAAAGCATTCTGCCACTTAGTGATGTACAATATCAGCTGCTTCACCTGACGGTTTATAGAAAGCTGCCTCATTAACAAGGTGCCACACAAGAGACATGTCATGAAAGGTGACACCACAGAGCTGTCTCCAAACTTTCAAAACTATCGTTACTAAGGTTTGACAACGGTGACAGAAAAATGAAAGGTTCCAGGAAGAATCTGAAAGCAAAGAACCTCATTTCACTATAAACCGGCCAAAACACGGAGCTCCATGTAAGATTTCACGCAGAGGACCAAACAGAGTCAGAAGAGTTGTCCAAAAGGACCATGTGTGGAGATCTCGAGAAGACCTAGAATGAGCAGCTACAACAATAAGTAAAGTCCTCACCTTCCGTGGTCTACAGACAATGCCCAATGTGACCTTCACCCCAGACATGCGGGGGCAATAGACTCCTATGTCATGACCCTCTTATTGGTGCAAGGTCCTGATGCAGGTGTATAAATTTAGACTAGGTAGAAATGTAATGATGTCAGAGGGAGAGCGTCTGGTGATGTCATCAAAGAGAACCCAGAGGGTGAGCGACAGGTGGGGAGGATTTACCATGAGTTTATAACAAAATCATACAGTGCAGAGACACCATGACATTACAGCACAGCCCAAACATGGAAATAGGGAAGGGGTCGGAGGAAGCTTCAGCTTCAGAAGCACAGCATGCTATGCGCATGGAAATGGCTCTCTAACAGTCCAGATCAGTGGCAGTGCCTCCTATATTAACAGTGACTTTACCCCCTAATTTTTAGAGGGGGCATCATTACCTGTTGTTTATATTATTCTATATTTACATAATAACTCTCCATGTGTTTGCAGAGCCTGATTCTCTCTTGCTCAGTGTCTGTGAGAAGGGGGAGGGGGATGCAGCTGCAGATTCTTTTTCTTATTAAACTTGTTTTTTTCATAGATTTATACATAGATATAGTCAGCATGTGAAACAAGTCAAAAATATTTAGTGTATATTAAGCAAGACATTTTTGGTAGAGAACATTACTGACAAATGTGCTACTAGAGAATAGGAGGGGGATGCAGCTGCAGTTTCTCACTTGCCTAATGTCTGTCTGCTGTAAGGAGGTCAGAGGGTATATAGTGGCAGATTCTCTCTTGCTCAGTGTCTGTGTGCTGTGAGGGGGGAGGAGGGCGATGCAGCTGCAGATTCTCCTTTGCTAAATGTCTTTGTGCTGTGTGTGGGAGTCAGTGGGATGCAGCTACAGATTCTCTCTTGGTCAGTGTCTGTGTGCTGTGAGGGGGGAGGAGGGGGATGCAGCTGCAGATTCTCTCCTGCTTGGTGTCTGTGTGCAGTTAGTGGGGGAGTTAGCTGCAGATTCTCACTTGCTTAGAGTGTGCATGCTGTGAGTGGGGAAAAGGGGGGTGCACTGCAGATTAACTTTCACTCAATGTATATGTGCTACTAGAGGATTCAGCTGCAGATTCTCTCTTGTTCAGGGTCTTTTTGCTGTGAGTGGGGAGGAGGGGGATGCCGTGGAAGATTTCTTAGTGTCTGTGCACTGTGCATCTTCTGAAGCTTATTGAAGACTAGGCCATTGATGATTAGATCTCATATCTGCTGGAGTCCACTGATGACTAGGTCTAATATCTGCTGTAGCCCACTGATGACAAGGCCTCATTTGCTGGAACCCACTGATGACTAGGCCTCATCTTCTGGAGCCCACTGATGATTAGGACTCTTATATCTGGAGCCCACTGATGATTAGGCCTCCTATCCGCAGAAGCCCACTGATGACTAAACCTCATATCTGCTTGAGCCCACTGATGACTAAGCCACTGTTGACTAAGCCTCATATCTACTGGAGCCCATTAATGATTAGGCCTCATATCTACCTGAACTCACTGACGACTAGGCCTCATATCTGCTTGAGCCCACTGATGAATAGGCCTCATATCTGCTTGAGCCCACTGATGACTAGGCCTCATATCTGCTGGAGCCCACTGATGACTAGGCCTCATATCTGCTGATGTCCAATGATGACTAATGCTCATATTTGCTGGAGCCCACTGATGACTAGGCCACTGATGTCTAGGCCTTGTATCTACTGGAGCCTACCGATGACTAAGCCTCATATATGCTGGGGCCACTGATGACTAGGCCACATATTTGCTAGAGTCCACTGATGACTAGGACTCCTAAATCTGGAGCCCATTGATGACAGTCTTTTATCTGCAGGAGCCCACTGATGACTAAACCTCATATCTGCCGGGGTCCAATGATGACTAATATTCATATCTGCCTGAGCTCACTGATGACTAGGCCTCATATCTACAGAAGCCTACTGATGACTAAACCTCATATTTGCTCATATACACTCACCGGCCACTTTATTAGGTACACCTGTCCAACTGCTCGTTAACACTTCATTTCTAATCAGCTAATCACATGGCGGCAACTCAGTGCATTTAGGCATGTAGACATGGTCAAGACAATCTCCTGCAGTTCAAACCGAGCATCAGTATGGGGAAGAAAGATGATTTGAGGCCTTTGAACGTGGCATGGTTGTTGGTGCCAGAAGGGCTGGTCTGAGTATTTCAGAAACTGCTGATCTACTGGGATTTTCACGCACAACCATCTCTAGGGTTTACAGAGAATGGTCCGAAAAAGAAAAAACATCCAGTGAGTCATAAAGCTGGAATCATCTCAGACTGGTTTCTTGAACATGACAATGAGGTCACTGGACACAAATGGCCTCCACAGTCACCAGATCTCAATCCAATAGAGCATCTTTGGGATGTGGTGGAACGGGAGATTCGCATCATGGATGTGCAGCCGACAAATCTGCGGCAACTGTGTGATGCCATCATGTCAATATGGAGCAAAATCTCTGAGGAGCTTCCAGCACCTTGTTGTATCTATGCCACGAAGAATTGAGGGAGTTCTGAAGGCAAAAGGGGTCCAACCCGTTACTAGCATGGTGGACCTAATAAAGTGGCCGGTGAGTGTATACTGTATATATATGACATTAGTATAAGGCAGGAGCAGTATATACTGTATATGACATGAGTATAGGGTGGGAGTAGTATATACTGTATATATATATATATGACATAAGTATAAGGTGGGAGTAGTATACACTGTATATATATGACATGAGTACACAGCCTGGATAGGCTCCTGATATACACAGTTATTCTCTATAGTGGCGGGAGCAGTATATACTGTATATTAGGGCCCTTACAGTGGTCAGTCAGTGACGGCAGGTCCGCTGTGTATGAGGATTGTACACAGATTCGGCCGCTCCGCTCAGGCGCCGCACTGTCCTTCCCGCCTTGACCACGTACTGATCACGTGATGCGTTAAGCTCAGGAAGCCGCGGTGCTCGCCGGGAGTTGTAGTCCCGTCCCAGTCACGTGACGCCAGACACGGAAGTGGTCCCCGGTTATCCTTACTTGTTTTTACGGTAGTGAGTAATATGAGCGGCCGGAGAGAAGAGCGGGGAGGAGGAAAAGGGAGGCCTGGGCAACCGGGCAGAGCGGTGAGCTCATTTACCGACCTTTTATTACCGTCTACCCACACCTATATACCTGTCATTACCATATATATACATACCTACCTGTCATTACCGTGTATATACATACCTACCTGTCATTAACACATATATATATATACCTGTCATTACCATATATATATATACATACATACCTGTCATTACCATATATATATACATACCTACCTGTCATTACCATATATATATATACACATACCTGTCATTACCATACATAAATACTTACCTGTCATTACCGTATATATACATACTTGCCTGTCATTACTGTATATATACCTACTTACCTGTCATTACCGTATATATACATACCTACCTACCTGTCATTTGTATTATATATATATTTATTATATATATATTATATATATATATGGACAGTGCCAGCAGTTTTGACAGACTACTTCTTATGTAATTTATGTTAGATATATGCGACAGTGATTAGTACTACTTCTTCTCCTGTATATATATGGAAGTGCCACCAGTACCATTCTCCTGATATATATGGACAGGAGTGCCACAGTGCACAGTAGGACCTACTTTCCTGTAATCTATAGGACAGGCATAGGAATACTTCTTCTGTATATATATGGACAGTGCACAGACCACTTCTCCTGTGTATATCTATTATTGGGGGGGGACGTTGCCACAGTTACTAAGTATCCGTTATATATGGACAGCTGAACAGTTACCACTTATCCTTGTGTATCCTTGTATTGTATTATTATATGGACAGTGATGCAACAGTAATACTTCTCCTTGTATTATATTATATATATGGACGTTGCACAGTACGTAATTCTCCCTGTTATTATTATATAATATGGCCACGGCTGCCTCCAATCAGTACCAATTCTAAGGTGTATTGGCTATATATAGTGGAAAGCAAGGGACCACAGTAACAAAGTTTACCACTTCTCCTGTTATAATATGTATGGACAGTCTGCACAGTACTACTTATCCTGGATATATATTAGGACAGTCAGTGCAACCAGTAGTACCACTTCCTGTATATATATGGATCATGCACAGGGCAACAGCGTAGTCAACGGGGGCACAGGTAGTACTAATTCTCCTGATATATAGGAACAACCAGTGCACCAGTAAGTAACACTTCTCCGTTGTATCTAATGGACAGCAGTGCACAGTACAGTACTACTTCTCTGTTGTGATTATATGGCCAGTGGCACGTAGACCACTTCTCCGTATGTATATAGGAAAGGGACATTGTGAACAGGACGACTTATACTCCTTTGGTATTGTATTTATATATATGGAACATTGTGCACAGTCAGTCTAACTACTTCTCCTGGTTATATATTATTATATAGACTATGCACAGTACCAATTCTCTGGATATATAATGGCACCGTGCCAGTCCTTTCTCCTTTGGTAGATATATGGACAGTGCACTTAGAGAAATGTACTACTTCTCCTGTATTTATGGACAGTGCCCACAGTATTACTTCCCTGTATTTATGTCTATATAGGGACAGTTGAACAGTACGAATTCTCCGTGTCTGTTATATTATATATGGACAGGGCACAGTCACACTTCTCCTTGTATAATTGACAGACTGCACAGTCCTACTTCTCATGCTATATATATGGACAGCGCACAGTACTACTTCTCCTTGTATCTATATGGACAGTGCAAAAGTACGAATTCTCTGTATATTATATATGGGACAATTCGGGACAGACCAGCACGCTAATCCTCCTTTACAGTAAACTCACTGGCAGTAAATGGGCCGTCGAGTGTGAGAGAGATGGACCAAACTCACGCTGTGCTTTGTACTGTTAGGAAAAAAATTGATAATGTGCTTGCCATATCTGATCGAGAGCAATGGAAAGTTAGCTTAGTGGAGATTAAACAGCGACCAGGGAAGAATGCCTCAGCCTGTTGGTAGCTGAGAGAGTCCCCCGCCTTACACTCGGCCGAAATTGTAGGCGGATAATCCACGTGATAAGTGACGGGATCTTACGGGGTGCGGTGATGACTTGAGAGAGTAGGGAAACCGGGCCCACGAGTTCTCTAGGTAAGATCCCGCGTTAAGGGCGCGGACGTAGAGTATGTGGCCTCCTGTTGTTTATGGACACGGCAATTGGATAACCCCAACGGCTAGCTCTTCGATTCCCATCAGGTTGATTCTTTTTGAACCACGATGAATTTAATTTTGCCTTCAATTACCCCATGCCCTTATCTCTCTTTGATTTTACCGAGGAAGTAACCTGCTAGCATGGACGAGATCTCTCCTCCCTACGGAGGACACGTGCGCAAAGCTGCAGGGTTGGACAAAAGGGGCTGGCTTTTATCTCAGAATCGGGGAACCGGCGGGGCATGTTGGGTCCATCGCCTGCGTCTGGCCGCGGGCATGTGGCAACCCGGGGCCAGAGGGGATCTCTGGATAAGTGGCGCCGCTTTCCCCGCCGGGGCGGCGTCAGGGAACAAATAAAGGAAGGAAGGGGGGCAAAGGGAAAACGCCTTTTCAGAAGGCCCCAGGGGGAAACAAAAGCCCTAATTATCTACCGGGTGGCAGGGAAAGCAGGTCCCTAACTATCATGGTCCATAGTGGCATGGGCACCCTGACCGTGAAGTTGCTTGGGGGAAGGCTTGTCGAAAAGAGCTTGGGAGGTCGTGCGGCGGAGAAAAGCAGCGGGATTTGGGGGGCACAATTGGACAAGACGTGCGGGGGCGGTGAAACAGCAGCGACGAACGGGAGGGCAACAAAAACTCGGCCGAAGAGGAGCGCCAGGCACCAGTATGGCACTATGAGAGGCTTAGGCCAAAACGTAGGACGGAGTCAAGAACGGTTATGGCGAAATAGAGTAAGAACAGGACTCAGGTTCTTTCCCCCCAAACCAGTACGGATAAACTTCAAAAGTAAGACATAAGGGTAACAGGCAAGGATTAAAAGACTGATGACAAAATCTCTCATCCCCTCTCCAGGGGTCGGGACGGGCAGGGTCTCTAGTGGGGGATGAATCCACGGACAGGCCAGGCCCTAATATAAGTCGGAAGTAGGTTTACCAATGTAGAAGAGGATTAATGAAGGCGAGGCAAGGATTTAAAGAGTTAGCATCCTTTTTTGCGGGGAAACCCTCAGGGCAAGAATGTCTATATGGGTACGAGAGTATTAGGGTGAACACTCGGTGGGCACACGTGCCCCGTCTTAGCTGTAGGAACATAATCTCGACTTGGGCTCGGGGGGTTGCGTAGAGAGAGGGAAAGGTGGGGAAACTTCTAAGCCCTAGGTCACACCGAGTACTAAAGGCGTACTGGGGGGTTCTGCTTGGTTTTGTTCCCGAGATCATGGAAAGGGAATCCGTGCCATTCTTTTTAATCCGTGCAAAGGCAGTGGATACAAAGGAGCCGGTATGGAGAGTCAAGGAAAGAGGGTGAACAGGTATTCAGGAACGACGGAGCAGGCTATTAAGGATAGATAGATGGGAAAGTTTGAAAAGAGGAGCTCATAATTCTACTGGTGTCGGGGATGTATGTGGAATGAGAGTAGATCAGTAGATAGACTAGCAACTCCCGTACCTGTAGATTGATTTTATTTATATATATAAGGGACTCTGCCAGTTAACCACTTCTCTGTATATATACGGAAGGCACATATACCACTTCTCATGATATGGGACAGTGTGCACAGTACTACTTTTCCGGTATTGGCTTTACTCATGTTGATGGACAGGCATTGTATTTCTCAGTTAGCACACCAGCCGTTTTTTACTATTATCTTGATGTATACATGTATTTGCGAAGATGCCACTTAGTTATCTACTTCTCCGGTAATATATTATGACATGCACCCCAGTTACCATCTTCTCTGGATATATAGGACAGTGCACAGTACTACTTCTCCTGTTATATATGGACAGTGCACAGTACTCATTCTCCTGATATATATGGACATGCACAGTATACTTCTCCTGTATTATATATGGACAGATGCGCAGTACTACTTCTGTGTATATATTAGGCAGTGCACGTACACTTCCTGTATATATATGGACGGTGCACAGTATACTTCTCCTGTATATATATAGGACAGTGCACAGTTACTACTTCTCCTGTATATATATATGGACAGTGCACAGTACTACTCTCTGTATATGTATGGACAGTGCACAGTACCACTTCTCCTGTATATATGGACGGTGCACAGTACTACTTCTCCGTGATATATATGGACAGTGTACAGTACCACTTCTCCTGATATATATGGGCAGTGCTACGTATACTTTTCATCTGTATATATATGGACAGTGCCAGTACTACTTTCCTGATATATATGGACAGTGCCATATACTTTCTGTATATATATAGGACAGTGCGCCAGTACTACTTCTCCTGTGTATATATATGGACAGTGCACAACCACTTCTCGTATATATATGGACATGCACAGTACCACTTCTCCTGTATATATTGGACAGTGCACAGTACCACTTCTCATGTATATAATGGACGGTGCACAGTACTACTTCTCCTGTATATATATATGGACAGTGCACAGTATATCTCCGCTATATTATATGGACGGTGCCAGAACACTTCTCTGTATATATATGGACAGTGACAGTACTACTTCTCTTGTATATATATGGGCAGTGCACAGTACTACGTCTCCTGTATATCTGACAGGCACGTACTACTTCTCCTGTATGTAGTATATATATATATATTATATATATATATACACTCACCGGCCACTTTATTAGGTCCACCATGCTAGTAACGGTTGGACCCCCTTTTGCCTTCAGAACTGCTCATTCTTCGTGGCATAGATAAACAGGTGCTGGAAGCTCTCAGAGATTCTGGTCCATATTGACATGATGGCATCACACAGTTGCCGCAGATTTGCGGCTGCACATCCATGATGCGAATCTCCCGTTCCACCACATCCCAAAGATGCTCATTGGATTGAGATCTGGTGACTGTGGAGGCCATTTGTGTCCAGTGACCTCATTGTCATGTACAAGAAACAGTCTGAGAATGATTCCAGCTTTATGACATGGCACATTATCCTGCTGAAAGTAGCCATCAGATGTTACAGGGTACTTGTGCTCATAAGGGATGGACATGGGCAGCAACAATACTCCAGGTAGGCTGTGGCGTTGTACCAAGGGCCCAAAGAGTGCCAAGAAAATATTCCCCACACCATGTACACCACCACCACCCGCCTGACCCGCTGATACAAGGCAGGATGGATCCATGTCTTTCATGTTGTTGACGCCAAATTCGACCCTACCATCCGAATGTCGCAGCAGAATCGAGACTCATCAGACCAGGCAACGTTTTTCCAATCTTCTACTGTCCAATTTCGATGAGCTTGTGCAAATTGTAGCCTAGTTTCCAGTGAAAGAATGGCAACCCGGTGGGGTCTTCTGCTGCTGTAGCCCATCTGCCTCAAAGTTGGACGTATGTGCGTTCAGAGATGCTCTCTGCCCACCTTGGTTGTAAGGGTGGCGATTTGAGTCACTGTTGCCTTTCTATCAGCTTGACCAATCTGCCATTCTCCTCTGACCTCTGGCATCAAAAGGCATTTCCGCCCACAGAACTGCCGTCACTGGATGTTTTTTCTTTTTCGGACCATTCCCTGTAAACCCTAGAGATGGTTGGCGTGAAAATCCCAGTAGATCAGCAGTTTCTGAATACTCAGACCAGCCCTTCTGGCACCAACAACTATGCCAGAACGTTCAAAGGCCTCAATCACCTTTCTTCCCCATACTGATGCTCGGTTTGAACGCGGAGATGTCTTGACCATGTCTACATGCCTAATGCACTGAGTTGCCGCCAGTGATTGGCTGATTAGAAATTAGTGACGAGCAGTTTGAACAGGTGTACCTAATAAAGTGCCGGTGAGTGTATATATGGACAGTGCACGTACCACTTCTCCTGAATATAATGGACAGTGCACTACACTTTCCTGTATATATAGGACAGTGCACAGTACACTCTCCGTATATATATGGACAGTGCACATACCTTCCCTGTATATATATGGACAGTGCACAGTACCACTTCTCCTGTATAATATGGACATGCACAGTACTACTTCTCCTGATATCTATGGACAGTCACAGTACACTTCTCCTGTATATATATGGACAGTGCACAGTATACTTCTCCTGTATATATATGGACAGTGCATAGTACTACTTCTACTATATATAGGACAGTGCACAGTATACTTCTCTCTATATATGGATAGTGCACAGTACTACTCTCCTGTATATATTGGACCATGCACAGTACTACTTCTGTATATATTGGACAGTGCACAGTACCACTCCCTTTATATATATTATATTTATATAGATATTATATATATATATGGACAGTGCATAGTACTACTTCTCCTGTGTGTATATATATATGGACAGTGCACAGTACCACTTCTCCTGTATATATATGGACAGTGCACAGTACCACTTCTCCTGTATCTATATGGACAGTGCACAACAGTACTACTTCTCCTGTATATATATGGACAGTGCACAGTACCACTTCTCCTGTATATATATGGACAGTGCACAGTACCACTTCTCCTGTATATATATGGACAGTGCACAGTACTACTTCTCTGTATATATATGGACAGTGCACAGTACTACTTCTCCTGTTATATGGACAGTGCACAGTACTACTTCTTGTATATATATGGACAGTGCATAGTACACTTCTCTTGTTATATATATGGACAGTGCACAGTACTACTTCTCCTGTATAATTGGGATGTGCACAGTACTACTTCTCCTGTATATATGGACATGCACAGATAATACTTTATACTATAGGACATGCACGTACCACTTCTCTCTTCTATATATAATATATATATTATTATATTATGGACAGTGACAGTACTACGTTCTCCTTTATATATATGGACATGACAGTACCATTCTCCGTATATATATATATATATATATATATATGGACAGTTGACAGTACTACTTCTCCTGTATATATATGGACAGTGCACAGTACTACTTCTCCTGTATATATGGACAGTGCACAGTACTACTTCTCCTGTATATATATGGACAGTGCACAGTACTACTTCTCTGTATATATATGGACAGTGCACAGTACCACTTTCTCCTGTATATATGGACCATGCACAGTACTACTCTCCTGTATTATATGGACAGTGCACAGTACTACTTCTCCTGTATCTATATATGGACAGTGCACAGTACTATTCTCCTGTATATATATGGACAGTGCCAGACACTTCTCCTGTATATATGGACAGGCACGTACTATTCTCCGTATATTAATGGACAGTCACCGTACACTTCTCCTGTATATATATATATGGCAGTGCACAGTACCATCTCTGTATATGGAAGCAGAACCCAAAAGTCACGTCCCAAAACTTCAAGGGGATCCTGATGGACCCAACCCCAGATCCTGACTTGGCCGCATCCCTATCTAGATCTTCCTGCCAAGAGGTGCAAGTAGAAGGATCTGTCTACCCCCAAATCCCTGATCTGGACCTTTTCAGGGATCCTATACTGTAACCAGTCGTTGACAACTTCATTACCCAATGACATCTTGCAGTTTCTTTAAGGTCCGGCTAGCAGTATTTCCTGTAATCCCTCTCAAAAACCAATATGCGGTGTCTATCGTACTCTTAAGAAAAGATTTCCCTCTGGAGATGTCCTTGTGATTGCCTTCAGTCGAGACGAGATTCTGGAGTTTTTCTCATTTCCCTGATAGAGGGCCTACTGGCATCATGCTGATGCAACAGTTCGCACAGAGAGGTGGCATTCGTGGTCAGCCTACTCTCCCAGGCATGGGCTACCCCCTATGGACAGGACGACCCGGTTACTGCCAGCATTACTGAGCGTTCCTCAAAGTTTGTGTCCGTTTTCGAGGAACCACCTCGGGCGTCTTCTGCCGAGAACCCCTGCTAATTTACAGAAAGGGGACTTGTCAGTTGGCGACTACACGTTCAAATTTCGCACTCTTTATTCCGAGTTGTCTTGGATGAAGGGCCTTGGCCACACTTTTAAGAAAGAACTGACCTGGGTCTTCACTGAATGACCAAATAACCTTGGCCACTGGATTGAGGTCGGTTCTCGCGCACGTGAGGAGCAGCGCTTTGAACAAGTACATATCAGGGACCTGCCGTCTGCCCCCAATTGGCTACAGTCTTTCAAAGACCAACACAGCGCCTCCTTTCGTCTGCTGCAGAGGAGGCCAAGTAGGGGATATAAGCTTGGCTGACACCCAAGAGCGCTCCAGATGAAGACAGGAGAATCTGTGTCTTTAATGTAATAGTCCGGAACACTCTCTCGGGACTTGTCCTCTCCCCTCCTAAAAGTCAGGGAAACGCACACACCTAGGGTTCCTGGAGAAGCGTCCTTAGGTGACAGCAAAGCTTCTGAACATACCTGTCCTACTCAGCTCTGGGACAGGTAGCTAGTTGAAAGCTTCTGCCTTCCTGGATTCCAGCTCTCCAGGAAACTTCTTGGATGCTGCCCTGGTCTCCAGCATCATTTCCGGTGGTCCGTCTTGAGAAGCAGCTGGTCATCTCATCCGCCAGTGGAAGATTCTCTGTGATCGGTCCAGTACCGTACCAAGCCTCTGTGCCTGCAAGTTTAGGCGTTGCACCACGAAAGACTGTATTTTTATATGCTACCCCGTCAACTTATTCTGTTTTCCTGGGTCTTCATAGTTGTGACGTCACGCTCCTGTGCTCAACTGGCAGACCAGGGAAGTTCTTCGTTGGGCACCTGAATGCCAGTCACACTGTCTAGTGGCACTTCATCCTGTATCCACCATGACTTTTCTGGTGTCTTCCAAGCCCCTGGGGGTCTTCCACTTCTTATATGGACTTGCTGATGTCTCCGGAGAAGGAAGCAGAGACTCTACCTCCACACTGACCGTATGACTGCCCTATAGAACTTTTACAGGCACGTCTCCTCCTCGGGTTGGGTGTATCCACTTTCCTGTGTTAGCCTATGTGGGAGAATCTACAGAGAGGGTTACAGGCAAGTCCTGTGAAGAACCGCTACCCCACTGCCTCTGATCACTGAATTTTTCAAACGCCTATTTAAAGCCAAGGTCTTCACCAAATTACCTATGTGGAGCGTATAAGCTCATCCGCACCGGGAAGGCAACACAATGGTGCAAATACCGCAAAATACTTGTGGTGAACATTTGAGTATCTCGTATGACCGTTTGGACTTTCTAATACACCAGCTGTATTCCGAGTTGTTAGATATTTTAGACACCTGCTATATACTTGTGTCGTGGTCCCCCAGACGATATCCTGTGTTCTCTGCTTACCAAGAGTCCATCAGGTACATGTACGACTAGTCTTTCAGTCGCCTAAGGCAATTGGGGTATGCCGAGTTCGAGAAGTGTCAACGAGTCTTCGTTCCTAATGTTACTTCAGTGGCCTTCCCAGTGGGATTTCGTGCCATCCAGGGATTCCTGGGTTCGCTTATTACTACCGCAGTTCATATCACATTTCTCTTCTCTAGTGTCTCCCATTGTGGCACTGACCAAGAAAATCGCCAATCTAAACTCTAGCCTCCGGCGGCTGAAGAAGCTTTCTCCAAGCTGAACGTTGCCTCTGCTCCTGTACTCAGCATAAGGCTAAACTCTCACTTGCGGCTTCTTCTCGAAAACCTTCTCAGCTGAGAGAGGAACTATTCCATAGGTGATCGGGAACTTCTGGCCATAAAATTGCCTGGAAGAGTGGCGATATCTTCTGGAAGGAGCTTGTCATCCGGTTATACTGACCACAAAATTCCTGTACCTTTAGACTCTCAACAGCGCAATCCAGGCTGTTGGTCCCTTCTTTCTTCTCTAGCTTCACTTCCTGATCCATTTTCATCCTGCAAAAAAGAATGTAAAGCTGATGCCCTCTCTTGGGCCTCCATTGGGGATGAACCAGCTCCTAATATTGTTCCTCCTGACCAGCTGTTGTTGCTGCCCTGTGGATCTACAGCTAATTCCTGGGGCAAGACTTTTGTCGGACCTGCTCTTCGGAAAAGGATACTATCTTGGGGACATTGCTCTCAGTGACTGGGCCCCCTGGGGTGCAAAGGTCTGCGCTCTCATTGTAATGGTGGCCAGGTCTGATCAGAATGTACGAGACTCTGAGTTCTTGCACTTCCTATGTCCTGAATAAGTTGTCACGTCTCAAGCCAGGGTCTGTTCCTGCAACTGTGGAGAGGTTGGTACAAGATCTCAGTCCATCTGGGAGCAAATTCATCAGTCTTACTTCAGGAGTCCGCCCCCCCGCACCATAATCCAGGCCACTAAGGAAGGGAGGCCTCCCCCAGTCTTCTCTCCGGGTGATAAAGTGTGAATGTACACCAGATATGTCTGCCTGAATGGTTAACACAAAACTGGTCCTTGTTTCCTGGGTCCAATCAGGTACAGAAGCACTTAATTCCATGGCTTCGAAGCTTCATCTTCCTCCAACCATGGCACATTCCGAACTCCTTCCACGTCTCCCTTCTTAGCTGGTCATACTGAATCACTCCTCTCTTCTCCCGATTCTACCAATGTCTTTGAAGTAAAGGAGATCCTAGACATGAAGTCGGTTAACGGTTCTTTCTCATTGACTGGAAGGGGTTCAGGCGAGGAGAGATCTGGGGCCTGAAGACAACATTCTGACTGCAGTGTTCTACAAAGATTCCTTCTTGCCAAAAAAGGGAGGCCGAAGGGGGATGGGCACTGTACCGGATGGCTCCAATGACCCACACCAGGGTCACAGGCACACCTGTGGGCCCCGTATGGTGGCGCCCCAGCGAAGCAGCTACAGCGGTACCTGTCCGCGCTCCAGCGATGGCTCCTGTGGTCCGGCTAATTGGTGCCAGTTGATAGATGCCCTGTATTAGCCTGCCTGAAAGCGTTATATTGAGACTATTGTGATCTATCTGTTGTGACCTCTGCTTCGTTTCTCTGCCGCTGTCTTGACCTTATGCTACGTCCCCGACTTCCGATTCTGTGCCGCCGTGTCCTGACCTCTTTACCTGATTATGACTCTGATTTTGCTGTGTTATGTACCTCGCCTTGGCCACTAAAGCGAGCAAGTCGCACTTGTGGAGCGACATGGTGGTATTCCCACTGCAGCAAGTCCAACCTGCTTTGCGGCGGGCTGAATAGGGGCCATTTAGACTCCACTCCCGGTGTCAGCTTACGTCATCGCTAAGGATGTTTTGGCGGCGTCACCACCGATCCTGACAGGAGTACCTTTTTATGAACACCCTCCCACTACTCTGACTTAAGGCTACAAGGCCCAAGCAATGGTCAAAGGAATGTCTTTCTTCTGCTTCTTTCTAGGAGAGATAAATTGAGCTTCAGATACCTCTTCCCATCTGTGGGGTCTCGTAACTTACGGAGAACCCAAAATTAGATAATAGTCAGAGAACTCCATCTTAAGAACAGATAGGGCAGAAGAATACAGCTGATTTATCCATTAGCACATCCCTACCTTGGATAAACCATTCATCTAGACTACATCTCCTCTAATAGGTGAACGGCATGGCCTCGGTGTGGACATCTACAAGACAAGCTTACTAACTATGCTATCATAAGTCAGTTGTCTATGGAACTCCCCTATTTGGGACAGCATTGAATTCCTCTCCAAAGACCCACCTGTGATTCTAAAAGTAGGGATTGAGCCTTATAAAGAGACATTTTTTAACACCAGCAAGACTGGGGACATAAACAGAGTTATTGTCCTTCATGAGCACATCCGGATCAGGTTACCTCCCCATTTCAACATTCTACCTGTGCAGTAAAAGGACCACCAGCTATACGCTAGGCCGCAAGAGAACAATGGGAAAACCTGTGTCTACATTCCCTTTTACAGCTTTAACCCGGCCGAGAATCTGTCAGCCTGGTCTTCTGAAAAAAAAATTACGTATTGCTTCAACACGGCTGAAGAAATTAAAGGCGTCAACGGAGTGGGTACCACCAACCTGAGTTTTTCCCACTCCCTTCCTTGTCATTTATGACGAGGAGACACACATTTCCATATCTTAGTCTCCCCACCGTCAGAACTTATCTTCCCCATAACCAGACTCTGGGTCTTGTTTCTTTTGGCACCCTTCTTATGTTTTCATATAGCCTCCTCCTATTGCCCTCATCCATACTCTCATAAAATGAAGAACCAGAGGTGATGGCCATTCCTCTTCTCCAGCCTCCTGACCTACATCAGCCAAGTCTGTTCCCTCAGATGCAGGATTACTTTCTCCAGAACAGAGGTAACGGCTCAAGCCAACGCTGGGGCTGTTGTAATGGTTTTCAAGTCACCTCACCAACAGGTGCCATTTCTTTGAGGATAGTCACCCCTATGCTGGATAAGTATATGAAGATGGTATGTGCAAGAATAAATAAAACAGATTACAGCCTCCTAAATGAGTGTGTGCCTATGCCTGTTCATTTAAAATGGCTAACAGCAGTAGTGGCATCCACAACAAGGTGCTGACTACTTGTGTTTGTGTCATGTGTGCTTTCGCAAATCTAAGATGTTTTTGGGTATGGTGGGATTCCATTGGTGTGCTGCTTTCACTTTGCTGTAATATAGGCGAGCCCTGGCCAGCGGCAGATATAAAAATAGATATATCCCCCTGTGATGACGTAACTGGATATGGAAAGCT
The DNA here is from genome assembly GCA_019512145.1 of Engystomops pustulosus. Taxonomy (NCBI): domain Eukaryota; kingdom Metazoa; phylum Chordata; class Amphibia; order Anura; family Leptodactylidae; genus Engystomops; species Engystomops pustulosus. The sequence goes on from WNYA01000572.1 coordinate 34,085, forward strand.
TGGGTATGACAAATGCATTTCCAATAGTTTCAAAGGCTCATTTCTTCCTTCCTCAGGGATAGTTGTGTCCTCACAGAGGCTTAGATCTTATTTAAGTTCTCACAGCTGTCAGTCTGTTATAGCTCTGCACTAATCACCCTAGTTGTCTAGGGTACTGGTCACACGTTTATTTATCAATCCAGGTTTGCAAAGCCGAAAAGCAGGTGTGGATCATAAGGGGTGAGAACATATATTGAGTGGTGCTCCTGCTCCCCTTTTTAAAAAATTATAAACAGTATAAGTTGCAAAAAATGTCACCAGAAACATCACCACAGCAGGATTTTTAATCTACAATAAGGTCGAGCCAACCGGCCGAGGCTCACTTACATTATATTAGCTTAAACACCGAGCAGCACAACCAGATGGAAACCCAGACAATGCCGAAGACTCTCAGAGTCAGCATGAGTCTATCGGGAGCCGTGACGGCAACACAACACACAAACTTCAATGATAAGGTAATCAACACCGTTGTGGATGCCAGACTACTGCTGTTAGCCATTTTCAATGACACACGAACCAAGCACAGGCCAACACTCCATTATCTCGGCTGTAATGTGTTATATTCAGCCTTGCAACGCACCATCTTACTTATAGTTAGCCAGCTCAAGAGGGACTGTATCTTTATATGTTTTAGTGGTCTAGGGTTATTTAGCCTCTTTTGCTGAAAGAAGGGATTTTCAGCAACCGATAGCGAAGGGCACTTACACACACATCTTTACACTCACAATACTACCATAGTGAGCGCCTTCTGCATTGTTTTAAAGTCTTTTTTTTTTGGCAACTCTGCCTTCAGCCCCAGCAGAGCTTTCCATAGCAGGTTTTAGCCCTCAGATCTCCCTCTGACTATATGGCAAAGGAGCAGGTGCAACTGTTTGGGTGACCATGCCCTCGGCCAAACAAAGCTGATGTCAAAAATGGGGGTGCCATAAGGATGTATGAAGGCAAGGCATGACTACCTTTACCTTGGAGGACATGCATCACCTCTTTGTGGGAGCTCTATAGGGTGATCCTCTGTGTAGGTAAAGAAGAAAATGTATTTAACTCGCCCCAGATCACAGGCTTTGACATCAGACGGTGTGAGACGGTTTCTCTTGTAGGATACCCTAAGGTGGTTCGGATATTGAGCGACAGTCTCTGACAGTCCATAGGATTCAAACTAGAAGATGGTGTTATTCTTGAAAAGCACAACCCCTGGGACTACAGTGGGGGGGCTGACATGGAGCCGGTACACTTTACCATACTACAATTCTATAACCAATTATATATGGATATTTAAGACATGTTACAAAGTTGTGTTTATGGTTGTAAGTGTTGCCATTTAAAAAGATCCCTGTGAAGGTTCTCGGACCTAAGGATCCAGTTAGGCTGGATTGTGTCATTGGAGCCTGTGGCTCTGCTGCATGAGCAATAGCCATCTACTATCTCAGCAGTGTGCAGACAGAAGAGGTCTTGCGAGGTACCAGCCTGAGCTATAGGAATGGTACAAGGTACACGAGTGACACCGCTGGTGGTAGTGGTGCTCACGATGTGACTAGTCAGCATGCAGCCGCACTGGGTAAGCCTGGCAAGCGTCAAGTGCCGAGCTGTAGTGTGGGCCTGTAGCTCTAGGTGGAGCTAACTGGGACCCTTGTGTGACCTGATGTAACCTACAGTGAACCTCCGCCAGAACCTCCCTAAGGAACCAAGGCGCTCTCGCAGCCCAGCCCCTCACTACACTGTACACAGAGGTGCCGCTTCCTGGCGATCATATGCTCCACCCCACTTCCTTAGTGATTAGTCAAGAGCTGCTAGAAGGAGGAGCTCGAGCCATAGGCTCCGCCCCACTCGGCTTTCCGGCAATGGGTCGCCGCAAACACGTTCCAACAAACACAACTTATCTCCATGACGATGATACGTCACACGCAGTCACGCCACTGACGTACACTAGAATGGGAGGAGAGTGGTGAGCCGCACCTTATAGTCCCGCCCACTGGAAACAAACAAACAATGAGTGGTTTGCAGACATGCCACAGCTGACAAGTGCTTCCCGCCCACACAATTTCGCCAGCCAATGCAGGCTGCGGTGCAGCTCCTCCCCTCGCCGGTGTACGGGCAGCGGCGGTATGGTGTGTACGCGCTGCGCTGGCCGCCCTGGCGGGCGGCCGTCGCCCTCGTGTGCAGCGGTGCTCCGCCGCCCGGCCGCCACTCCCCCCCGCCTCCCGCTCCCCGGGCGCACGGTGCAGCCGGACCCCTCGCTGGGGACTACTGTGGGGGCGGCGGGGCCGAGGAGCTGCCACTTCCTGAAACGCCATCTTCCGTTCGTGTTCCGGGAGCTGCGGGACACGGCGGCGTGCGGCGCTGGCTGCTGCGGAAGATCCGGGTGGAGCTGGAGGAGCTGCTGCTGTCCGCACCGCGGCCGCTGCTGGAGGGGCTGAGGACCTGCCGGGAGCTGAGCCTGGGGGAGGCGTTGCGGTGCTGCGGGGGGTCCGCCTGCTGCGCCCGAGGCCCGGGGGATGACGAGCCGCTGCCCCCCGTGAGCTCTGCTTCGAGCTGGACGTGGGTACGGGGGCGGCTGCGTCTGGCGGTGGACGTGGAGCTGCTCTTCGGAAGACGGCGTCTCTGTTCCGTGCGGCTGGGCCGGGTGCAGGGCCGCCTCCGCTCATGTTCCGCCGCCTGCCCTTCACGCAACTGGGCTTCTGCTTCTGGGCGAGCCGCCATAGACTTCCAGGTGCACAGCCAGATCGAGGGCCGCCCCTTCAGCTCCTCACATCGTCCCAGCTCAGAGGGTATCAGGAGGAACACACCTGCCCAATACAAGATCAGTACTACTACCCCCAGTGTGACACCCTCCACTAAAGATCAGGTACACTACCCCATGTGCACCTGCCCACTCAACAGTATACTACCCCAGTGTGTACACCTGCCTAAAGATCAGGTACCACTACCCCAATGTGCGCACCTGCCCAACTACAAGTCAGTATACTACCCCAGTTGTACACCCTGCCCAACTACAAGATCAGTACTATAATCTGTTGTACACCTGCCACACAAGATCAGATACTACCCCCGTGTGACACCCTGCCCAACACAAGATCAGTATACTACCCCCAGTGGTACACCCTGCCAACTCCAAGATCAGGATACTACCCAGTATGTCACCGCCCAACTACGATCAGAACTATACCTCCAGTGTGCGCACCCTGCCCAACTACAGATCAGGTACTATACCCCAGTGGCGCACCTGCCAACTACAGATCAGTACTATACCCCAGTGTCACACCCTGCCCAACTACAAGATCAGGTACTACTACCCAGTGTGCGCACCCTGCCCAACTACAAGATCAGGTACTACTGACCCCCAGGGCGCACTCCCAAAAACAGATCAGGTGATACTAACCCCATAGTGTGGCACACGCCCAACTACAAGTCAGGATACTACACCCCCAGGTGCGCAACCGCCAACACTACAAGATCGGTACTACTACACCCAGTGTGCGACCCTGCCCAATACAAGATCAGGTACTACTACCCCCAGTGTGCGCACCCTGCCCAACTACAGACAGGTACTACTACCCCCAGTGTGGCAACCCTGCCCCCAACACAAGATCAGGTACTAATACCCCCAGTGTGCGCACCCTGCCCAACTACAAGATCAGGGTACTACTACCCCCAGTGTGCCGCACTGCCAACACAAGATCAGGTACTACTACCCCCGTGGTGCGCACCCTGCCCAACTACAAGATCAGGTACTACTACCACCAGGTGTGCGCAACCCTGCCCACATACAAGATCAGGTACTACTACCCCCAGTGTGCGCACCCTGCCAAACTCAAGATCAGGTACTACTACCCCCCGTGTGCGCACCTGCACCCAACTACAAGATCAGGTACTACTACCCCCAGTGGTGCGCACCGCTGCCCAACTACAAGATCAGGTACTACTACCCCCGTGGCGCACCCTGCCCAACTACAAGAAGGACTACTACCCCAGTGTGCGACCCTGCCCAACTACAAGATCAGTACTACTACCCTAGGTTGAGCACCTGCCCAACTACAAGATCAGGTACTACTACCCCAGTATGCGCACCAGCCCAACTACAAGATCAGGTACTATACCCCCAGTGGTAGCGGGTGCGCACCCTGCCAACTACAAGATCAGGTACTACTACCCCCAGTGTGAGCAACCTGCAAAGACAAGATCAGGGACATACCCAGTTGCGCACCTGCCCAACTACAAGATCAGGTACTATACCACCAGTGTGCGCCACCCTGCCCAACTACAAGATCAGGTACTACTACCCCAGTGTGCGCACCCTGCCCAAATACAATCAGGTTACTAATACCCCAGTGTGCGCACCCTGCACAACTACAAGATCAGGTGTACTACCCCCATGTGCGCACCCGCCCAACTACAAGATCAGGTACTACTACCCCCCAGGTGCGACACTGACCCCAAAATACAAGATCAGGTTACTAACTCCCCATGTGTGCGCACCCTGCCCGACTACAAGACAGTTACCACTACCCCAGTGTGCGCACCCTGCCCGATACAGATCAGTGAACCAGGCTCACCCCCAGTGTGCGCACCCTGCCCAACTACAAGATCAGGTACCATACCCCCCAGGGTGCACAACCTGCCCAAATACAAGCTAGGTACTACTACCCCAGTGTGCGCACCCTGCCCAACACAAGATCAGGTACTACTACCCCAGTGGACACCCTGCCCAACTACAAATCAGGTATACTACCCCAGTGTGCGCACCTGCCCAACTACAAGATCAGGTCTATATTACCCCAGTGGCGCACCCTGCCCAAACTACAAGATTCAGGTTACTATACCCCCGTGTGTCACTAACTACCCCGTTGCTGCCTTGTGCGTGATTGTGCTGCTCTCCTACAGGTACAAGCCTTCTTTCCTATGCAGGTGGTGCCCTGCGGTGAGGAGACGGAGGAGCGGACGCTGACCCTGAAGGACCTGGGGTGACCGAGGGGCGCCATGAAAGTGTGTCGTGATAGACTGCAGCAGGTGAGCGCCCCTGTTGTTAGCCATATGAGGTGATAGTTAATGGGTGCTGCACAGTACCATGGGTGCTCGCCTAAGTATAGTTATCTCTGCAGGGAGGGGGTTGGGCTCTGGGGTGTATGGTCCTCATACTGAAGACCCCCATTATTACTCTCTGTCATGTCTGGTCCTTATACTAGAGACCCCCCCCCATTGTCCCTAAAGTTGGGGGGGCTCCATGCATTGTCCTGAGACGGGGAACCCCCCCCCCCCCCCCCCATATTCTCTATACTCTGGGACAATATATTAATAATTTTGGGATTATATTAATAATACTGTTGTGGGGGGTCATGGATGGTCTTTATGCTATAACCCCCCCCCCCCCCCAATAATATCCTGCAGTGGGGGGTCCTGTCGCCGCTTCTTCTGTGGTGTTGAGGGGTGTTACTGGTAAGGTATACATTCCTGCTATGTATTTGCTGCCATTTGGTGCCCGGCATACTCCTAGATGGCCTGACACGGGCACAGGAGGGGCGGCCGCTCCTCACTGAAGTGTATATATGGCAACGGGCTAGCCTTCCTCTGACTCTCCTCTCTCTTCATCAGGCTCCTGATTTTGGCTCCTATGACCAGGAAACCTACATTCACTGCACCCTAGAGATCAGCAGCGCCCCCGGAAGGAGAAGACCAGGACCTCATCAAGAGGTGAGAGGGGAGGCCGCTCTGTTGCCATACTGAGGGCTCCACAGGGGGGCTGACTGTAATTCACACCTGAGTGCTACTGCACTGTCATCCCTACCTACTGTGACAGCAGGGGGCGACACATCACTGGGGTTGTACTGTGACAACACGCTCTGGAGTATAATACAGAGATGTAACTCAGGATCAGTACAGGATAAGTAATGTCATGTATTTACACAGTGACTGCACAAGCAGCAGATAGTGAGTGAGCCGGCAGTAGAGAAGATAGGATGTAACTCAGGATCAGTAAGGATAAGTAAGTCATGTTGTAACGGTGTGACTGCACCAGCAGCAGAAAGTGAGTGCAGCTCTGGAGTATAATACAGGATGTACACTCAGGATCAGTACAGATAAGAAGTCTATGTATGTACACAGTGACTGACCCAGCAGCAGAATAGTGAGTGCAGCTCTGGAGTATAATAAAGGATGAACTCAGGATCAGTACAGGATAAGGTAAATGTCCATTGTAGTACCATGGGACTGCACCAAGCAGCGAATAGTGAGTGCGCTCTGGGTATAAGACAGGATGTTAACTCAGGATTCAGTACAGGAATAAGTAATGGAATGAGGTACACAGGGACTGCCCCCAGCAGGATAGTGAGTGCAAGCTCTGGGGGTATAATACAGGATGTACTCAGATCATTAAGGGGGAAAGTAATGTCATGTATGTACACAGTGACTGCAACCAGCAGCAGAAGAGTGATGCAGCTATGCAGATATAAGGATGTAACTCAGGCTACGTCCAGGATAAGTAATGTAGTAGGTACACCAGTGACTGCACCAGCAGCAGAATGTGAGTGCAGTCTGCAGTATAATATAGGATGTAACTCAGGATCAGTACAGGATAAGTAATGACATGTATGTAAACAGTGACGGCACCAGCAGCGAATAGGAGTGCAGCTCTTGAGTATAATAAAGGATGTTGTAAATCGGATCAGGACAGGGATAGTAATGTAGGTCTGTAACCAGGGATGCCACTAGCGAATAGTGAGTGCAGCTCTGGGGTATATACAGGAGTAACTCGGGATCAGTACAGGATAAGAATGTTCATGTATGTACCAGTACTGCACCAGCCCGCAGAATAGTGAGTGTAGCTCTGAGATAATACCGGAGTGTAACTCAGGATCAGGAAAGGAAAGTCAATGTCATGTATGTACCAGTGACTGCACCAGCAGCAGAATAGTTGAGTGCAGCTTTAGTATAATACAGGATGTAACTCGGGATCAGTACAGGACGTAATGTCATGTATGTACACGGACTGCAACAGCAGCGAATAGTCGGTCGACGCTCTGTGGGCTATAATACAGGATGTAACTAGGTGAGTACTGGATAAGTAATGTCATGATGTACACATGACTGCACCAGCAGCAGAATAGTTGCGTGCAGCTCTGGGGTATTAATACGGTGTAACTCAGGATCAGTAAAGGGATAAGTAATGTCATGTATGCTACACGTGACTGAACAAGCGCGACTAGTGAGTGCAGCTTCTGGGGTATAATACAGGTGTCACTCAGGATCAGTGCAGGATTTAAGTAATGCATGTATGTACACACGTGACCTACACCCGCAGCAGAATAGTGAGTGCCGCTCTGGGGTCTTAATATAGGAGTAAATCCGGATCAGTAAAGGTAAGTAACTCATATGTAACACAGTTGGAAATGCACCAGCAGCAGAATAGTGAGGCCAGCTCTGGAGTATCAATACAGGATGTAACTCAGGATCAGTACAGGATAGTAATTGCCATGTATGTACACAGTGCCTGCACCAGCAGCAGAATAGTGAGTGCAGCTCTGGGCGTATTTTAAATAATACAGGATGTAGATATGGGGCTCAGTACAGGATAAGTACGTCATGTATGTTTACACAGGACTGCACCAGCAGCAGGAATAGTGAGTGAGCTATGTGGTCTAATACAGGAGTAAATCAGGATCAGTAAAGGCTAAGTAAGTGTAATGTAGGTAACATTGACTGCACCAGCAGCAGAATAGTGAAGTGACTCCTGGGGTTAATACAGGATGTAACTCAGGATCAGTAAAGGAAAGGAATGTAATGTATGTAACATTGACTGAACCAGCAGCAGAATAGTGAGTGCAGCTCTGGCGTATAATACAGGATGTAACTCAGGAGTGCAGTATGGTTGTATGTTATGTCGGAGCTCTACCACATGTTCTTGGGGTTTTGTTCTGGCTGTGGATGGACATCTCTGTGAGGCCTTGCCAGGTGTGAGGTGTTGAGCACTAGGTGGCGCTCCTCCGCCACTCATGTTCGGGTCTGAGGTGAGGGGGGGGGGGCGTGGCTTCTATAGGACGCTTGCTTCCTCCCTCCCCTTGATAATGTAATGACCCATGGGGGAGGGGGGCAGTTGTGCGGGTCCGGTGGGGGCAGGCTCTTCGTGTGTGGAATTTTGTCTCTTCTCTCGTTGGACATTTCACTGTTTTGATCAGAAACTTCTCTGATATTAAATGTGGATTATTGGAAATGCGATTTATGTTATGAGGCAGCGGGCACGGCCTCCCCTCCCCCGTCATTACTCCTCATCCTCCAGACTCCTCTGATACAAAGTAACCAACATCAGATACCCCCAAGCTATTGGTCTTATGTGACACCCCAGCTTGCCTTGTTGATTCTCGTCAATGCCACTCTTTGCAACATTCTTCTCCTGTTTTCTTGACACTAACTACTTATCCGTGGTTCCCAATTCTCCTGGGGGCCCTCCCTTGGTGCGCGCCTGTGTGCCCCACATCTACTGTGAGGATCCCTCTATTACTCGGCGTGCTCTAGTCGTGTTCCCCACATTTGTCTAGGGGTCCCATCCCCCTAGGCTGTGATCCTGCTGTGTATCCCACATCTTTCTTCTGGGACCCCCTACCATCGGCTGTGATCTCCTGTGTACCCCACCTCATCTCCCGGGTTCCCTCCCTCGGCTGTGCTCTCCTGTGTACACACTCCTCTCCCGGGTCACCCTCCCCCGGATGTGTGCTTCCTGTGTAACCACAACCTCCTCTCCTGGGGTCCCCTCCATCGGCTGCGATCCCTGTGGACACCACTCCTACCATGGGGTCCCCTTACCCTGCTGCGCTCTCTGTGAACCACCTCCTTCTACTGGGGTCCCCTCCCCGTGCGTGCTTCTCCTGTGGACCCCACTCCTCTCTGGGGGGTCCCCTCCCCGTGATGGCTCTCCGTGACCCACCTCCTCTCCTGGGGTCCACTCCCTCTGCTGCGCTCTCCTGTGTACCCCACCTCCTCTCCTGGGTCCCTCCTCGGCTGTGCTCTCCTGTTGTACCCCACTCTTCTCCGGGAGGGGGGGGGGCTTTTTCCCCCCTTTTATCCCTGTGCTGAGCTCTCCTGTGTACCACAATCCTCTCCCGGGGTCCTACATCGGTTGTGCTTTGTGTTACCCCACCACCTTTCTGGGGTTCCCGCCCATGTTTGTGTACCCCACCTACTCTCCGGGGTCCCTCCCGCGGGCTGCGCTCTCTGTTACCCCAACTTCTCTCCCGGGGTCCATCCCGCGGCTTGTGCTCTCTGTGTAACCACCTCCTCCCGGGGTTCCCCTCCACGGCTTGCCTACTGTGTCCACACCTCCTCTCGGGGTCCCGCCCTCGGATGTGCTCTCCGGTGTAACCCACATTCCTCTCCCGGGGCCCTCCCCTCTGCTGCGCTCTCTGTGTACCCAACCTCCTTCTCCTGGGGTCCCCTCCCCTCGGCCTGCCTGTGCTCTATGGGTAAACACCTCTTCTCCCGGGGTCCCTCCCTGTCTGCGCTTCTGGTACCCCCCTCCTCTCCGGGGTCCCCTCCCCTCGGTTGTGCTCTCCTGGGTACCCCAACCACCTCTCATGGGGTTCCCTCCCTGGCTTTGTAACACCTCATATCACGGGGTCCCTCCCGCGGCTGCGATCTCTGTGTACCCCACTCCTCTCCGGGGTCCCCTCCCCCGGCTGTGCTCTCTGTGTACCCCATCCTCCTCCCGGGTCCCCTCCCCTCGGCTGCGCTCTCATGGGTACCCCACCCTCCTCTCACGGGGTCCCCTACCCTCTGTGTGCTACACTCTCCTGTGTGACCCCACTCCTCTCCGGGGTCCCTCACTCGGCTGTGCTTCTGTGTACCCCACCTCCTCTCCCGCGGGTCCCTACCCTCGGCTGTTCTCTGTGTAACCAACCTCCTCCCAGGGGTAACTCCCTCGGATCGTGATGTCTGTGTACCCCACCTCCTTCACCGGTGGTAACCTCCCTCGTGATGTTGCTGTGCTATCCTGTGTAACCCACCTCCTCCGGGTCCCCTCCCTGTGCTGCGAAACTCTCTCGTGTACCCCACCCTCCTCTCCCGGGGTCACCTCCCGTGCTACAATCTCCTGTGTACCCCAACTCATCTCCCGGGGTCCCCTACCCTTGTGGAAACTCTCCGTGATACCACCACATTATCTCCCGGGTCCCCTCCCTGTGCTACGATCTCCTGGTCCCCACCTCCTCTCCCGGGGTCCCTCCTTGTGCTACACTCTCCTGTGTACCCCACCTCCTCTCCCGGGGTCCCTACCCTGGGACACTCTCTGTGTTACACCACTCCCTCCCGGGGGTCCCTCCCTCTGATGCGCTTACTGTGTACCCACCTCCTCGCCCGCGGTCCCCTCCCTGGCTGATCGTGTGGTAGAACAAGATGTTCCTGACTCCTGATTGAAACTGGCGTGAATCCTGCGGCTTCACCATCGAGCAGCGGGCTGTGGAGGTCGGATCTGATGCTTTATGGGTCAATGATGAATTTATAATGCGAGGACGGCGCAGGAGGGAGCCGAAGTCTGGAGGAAGGGCAGAGGAGAGCGCAGCCAAGAGGGGGGACTCTCAGTAACCCCAGCAATTCATATCAAAACTCCCCTCACCACCGCGGCACAGCAGAGCTTACACTCTTAGCTCCCCCCCACTATGTTGTTCTTGTTAGCAGATGGCGCCGGGCCAGTGAATGCGGCTCGTGGGCATGGAAGAGTAACAGTGCAATAATAATAGTGCGTGTTCTTTTAAGTAAGCGAGGGCACAGCGCACGCGGCTGATGGGGCCCCCGCTGCACTGGTAATGGCTGCTTGTAATGCCGGGGAAGGGAGAGATCGGAAATCAATAAGTAATACAATACTCAGACATAGACCAAAGCGCAGAAGATCCTCACCAATAGGAGCGGCTGCATAAGAAAATGTGCGCTCGGCCGATATCACGCAAGTGAGACACAGGAGTGAAAGCATGAGGACAGGATGTGAGGTAGTAGTGGTGATGACATAGAGGGCTATAGGACAAGGATGTGAGGAGGAAGGTGTGAATCATAGGGGCTATAGGACATAGGAGGATGTCGAGTTAAGAGGTGATGGACCTCTAAGGCTATGGACAAGGATTGTGACGGAAGAGTGGTGAAGACATCGACATCAGGGCTATGGCCAGGATATGTGAGGACAGTGAAGTTTGATGAGTTTTGGAACAAATCAGGGCTAGAGGACCAGGATGTGAGGGGAGAGGTGATGTGATCCCTATCAGGGTATAGGACCAGGATGTGGGAAAGTGGTGATGACATCATTCAGGGCTATAGGACCAGGATGTGTGTGATGGAGACGGCCGATGACATCTAATCAGGGCTATAGGACAGGATTGAGGAAGTGTGATGAATCATCAGGGTATAGGACCCACGGAGATGTGAGGGAGAGGTGTGAATATTAGGGGATATAGGACCAGATTGAGGGAGAGGTGGATGACTCACGGGGCTACTAGGAACAGGATGCGACGGAATGAGGGCGCACATCATCAGGGATATAGGACCAGGAGGGAGGGAAGAGGGTATACCCTCCCGGGCTCTAGGACCCGGATGCGGGAAGAGGGGAGGACATATCAGGGTATAGGACCAGGATTGTGAAGGAGAGGGTGATGACATATCAGGGGGCATAGGCCCAGGATGTGCGGAAAGAGGTGAGCGCACTCTCGGGCGCGTTATAGGACCAGGATCGAGGGAAGAGGGGCTGACATAATAGGGCTCAGGCAGGATGTGGGGGAGGCGATGACATCCTAGGTAAGGACAGATGGGGTCGAGGCCGGGAGACATCACCAGGGCTATAGGACGGATGGAGGAGAGGCGATGAAATCATGGGGGGCCATGGACAGGATGTGAGGGAGGGTGGGATGACATATAAGGGCTATCGGATTCAGGATGTGAGGGAGGGGTGATGACCTCATCAGGGTTTATAGGAACAGGATTGAGGGCGGGAGAGGAGATGAATCTCAGGGCTAAGGATATCAGGATTGTGGGAGGGCGATGACCTCTCAGGGTAGAGGACCACAAAACCTGCCCACTACAAGATCAGGTACTACTACCCCCAGTGTGTACACCCTGCCCACTACAAGATCAGGTACCACTACCCCCAGTGTGCGCACCCTGCCCAACTACAAGATCAGGTACTACTACCCCCAGTGTGTACACCCTGCCCAACTACAAGATCAGGTACTACTAATCCTAGTTTGTACACCCTGCCCAACTACAAGATCAGGAACTACTACCCCCAGTGTGCACACCCTGCCCAACTACAAGATCAGGTACTACTACCCCCAGTGTGTACACCCTGCCCAACTACAAGATCAGGTACTACTACCCCTAGTATGTACACCCTGCCCAACTACAAGATCAGGAACTACTACCTCCAGTGTGCGCACCCTGCCCAACTACAAGATCAGGTACTACTACCCCCAGTGTGCGCACCCTGCCCAACTACAAGATCAGGTACTACTACCCCAGTGTGCACACCCTGCCCACTACAAGATCAGTACTACTACCCCCAGTGTGCGCACCTGCCCAACTACAAGATCAGTACTCTACCCCCAGGTGCGCACCCTCCCAACTACAGATCAGGTCCTACTACCCCCAGTGTGCGCACCCCTGCCCAACTCACAGATCAGGTACTACTACCCCCGGTGTGCGCACCCTGCCCAACTACAAGATCAGGTACTACTACCCCCAGTGTGCGCACCCTGCCCAACTACAAGATCAGGTACTACTACCCCCAGTGTGCGCACCCTGCCCAACTACAAATCAGGTACTACTACCCCCAGTGTGCGCACCCTGCCCAACTACAAGATCAGGTACTACTACCCCCAGTGTGCGCACCTGCCCAACTACAAGATCAGGTACTACTACCCCCAGTGTGCGCCCCCTGCCCAACTACAAGATCAGGTACTACTACCCCCAGTGTGCGCACCCTGCCCAACTACAAGATCAGTTACTACTACCCCCAGTGTGCGCACCCTGCCCAACTCAAGATCAGGTATACTACCCCCAGTGTGCGCACCCTGCCCAACTACAAGATCAGGTACTACTACCCCCGTGTGCGCACCCTGCCCAACTACAAGATCAGGTACTACTACCCCCGGTGTGCCACCCTGCCCAACTACAAATCGGTACTACTACCCCCAGTGTGCGCACCCTGCCAACTACAAGATCAGGTTACTACTACCTACCCATGTGCGCACCCTGCCCAACTACAAGATCAGGTACTACTACCCCAGTATGCGCACCCTGCCCAACTACAATATCAGGTACTACTACCCCCAGTTGCGCACCCTGCCCAACTACAAGATCAGGTACTACTACCCCAGTTGCGCACCCTGCCCAACTACAAGATCAGTACTACTACCCCCGTGTGCGCACCCTGCCCAACTACAATCAGGTACTACTACCCCCATTGTGCGCACCCTGCCCAACTACAGAATCAGGTACTACTACCCCCAGTGTGCGCACCCTGCCCAACTACAAGATCAGGTACTACTACCCCATGTTGCGCACCCTGCCCAACTACAAGATCAGGTACTACTACCCCCAGTGTGCGCACCCTGCCCAACTACAAGACAGTACTACTACCCCCAGTGTCGCACCCTGCCCAACTACAAGATCAGGTACTACTACCCCCAGTGTGCGCCACACCCTGCCCAACTACAAGATCAGGTACTACAAACACTCCCCTAACCCCCCAACTTACCCCAGTGTCCACCCTGCCCCTACTACAATCAGTTACCACTACCCCAGTGTGCGCACCCTGCCCGACTACAAGATCAATTACCACTACCCCACACCATGGTGCGCACCCTGCCAACTACAAGATCGGTACCACTACCCCCAGTGTGCACACCCTGCCCAACTACAAGATCAGGTACTACTACCCCCAGTGTGCGCACCCTGCCCAACTACAAGATCAGGTACTACTACCCCCAGTGTGCGCACCCTGCCCACTACAAGATCAGGTACTACTACCCCCAGTGTGCGCACCCTGCCCAACTACAAGATCAGGTCTTCACCCCATGTGCGCCCGCACTACAACTTAACTCGACTACTACCCCAGTTGCTGCCTTGTGCTGTGATTGTGCTGCTCTCCCTACAGGTACAAGCCCTTCTTTCCTATCAGGTGTTGCCCCCTGCAGGTGAGGAGACGGAGGAGCGGACGCTGACCCTGCAGGACCTGGGGCTGACCGAGGGGCGCCTGAAAGTGTCTGTGATAGACTGCAGCAGGTGAGCGCCCCCTGTTTGTAGCCATATGAGGCTGATAGTTAATGGGTGCTGCACAGTCACCCATGGGTGCTCTGCCTAATTATATGTTATCTCTGACAGGGGAGGGGGTTGGGCTCTGGGGTGTATGGTCCTCATACTGAAGACCCCCATTATTATCTCTCTAGTTCATGTCTGGTCCTTATACTAGAGACCCCCCCCCCATTGTCCCTACAGTTGGGAGGGGCTCCATGCATTGTCCTGATACTGGAGGACCCCCCATATTCTCTATACTCTTGGGGACAATATATATTAATAATTTTTGGGATTATATTAATAATACTAGTGTGGGGGGGTCCATGTATGGTCTTTATGCTATAACCCCCCCCCACATAATACCCCCCCCATACTCTGCAGTCGGGGGGTCCATGTCCGCCGCTTCTTCTGTGGTGTTGAGGGTGTTACTGGTAAGGTATAACTTCCTGCTATGTATTTGCTGCCATCTTGGTCCCGGCATACTCCTAGATGGCCTGACACGGGCACAGGAGGGGCGGCCGCTCCTCACTGAAGTGTATATATGGCTACGGGCTAGCCTTCCTCTGACTCTTCCTCTCTCTTCAGGCTCCTGATTTTTGGCTCCTATGACCAGGAAACCTACATTCACTGCACCCTAGAGATCAGCAGCGCCCCCTGGAAGGAGAAGACCAGGACCTCCATCAAGACGGTGAGAGGGGAGGCCGCTGTTGCCTACTGATGGGCTCCACAGGGAGGGCGACTGTAATCCTCACCACTGAGTGCTACTGCACTGTCATCCCTACCTTACTGTGACCAGCAGGGGGCGACACATCCACTGGGGTTTGTACTGTGACAACAGCTCTGGAGTATAATACAGGATGTAACTCAGGATCAGTACAGGATAAGTAATGTCATGTATGTACACAGTGACTGCACCAGCAGCAGAATAGTGAGTGCAGCTCTGCAGTTAATATAAGGATGTAACTCAGGATCAGTATCAGGATAAGTAATGTCATGTATGTACACGGTACTGCACCACAGCAGAATAGTGAGTGCAGCTCTGGAGTATATAATACAGGATGTAACTCAGGATCAGTACAGGATAATTAGTCATGTATGTACACAGTGCTGCACCATCAGCAGAATAGTGAGTGCAGCTCTGGAGTATAATACAGGATGTAACTAGGATCAGTACAGGATAAGTAATGTCATGTATGTACACAGTGACTGCAACCAGCATCAGAATAGTGAGTGTGCCTCCTCTTCCCGTCCGGTCCTTGGCTCTGTCCCACCACATCATCTGCCTCCTCCTCTTCCCGTCCGAACCTTGGCTCTGCCGCGCCACATCTGCCTCCTCCCATCCGGTCCTTTGGCTCTGCCGCACCACATCCTCCATTTTATTTTATGGTTACACCCCATCTGTTTGATTGAACCATTTTAGTTTTGATGACTAATCATTCTCTTCTCCTCCGCACTCTTAAAACATGGAGTGAATCTGTTTTCTGTGTCACTCCTGGATTTGACTTTTAAAACTGCATTAAAAAGAAAAAGTTGAGGGAGAGACAGCTGCAGATTTCCACTCACAGCCCTACGACTCATTAACCCTGTGTGCGCGCGTGGAGCGACCTGCGGTTGGTCTGATGCTGCTAATTCCATTCCTCTTTTGTAAAGTGCAGAATCTATGTAGTGCAATATTTTTCTATACCTGGAGGGCAGGATGGCAAAGGTCTAAGGGAAGGGTCACATGCCTTCGGCTGCTGCCCTTGAGGTTCCTGGGATTAACTGGAAAAGTCTGTATAATGTACACTTTGCAATGATACTGTAATGTACATACTGTAGCTTCCATAATAAAAGCATTGCAGGATGGGGGTGTGCTGTGTGGTTTTATTAACCCTCTGTTTACCAGACACAGATCTTCCTGAGACCTCCCCTTTAAGTCACATGTGCTGATGCCGCTAGCTTCTTCTAGACAGAACATGTTCTTCACGAGGAAAAAGTCTGTTCCACAGAGAGAATAATAAGGTTTAATGGTCAGAGGGTGAGGCCTGGATCCCATAGACTTTAATAATTTTGTAGTACCCACTGTATAGGAGGTGAAGGTCTTGATACAGCTTATTCTATTGCTCCTCATTGAGTGCATACAGTTCCTCTGGCCCTTTAAATGACCTCTTCCTAAACTCTCCCGCGAAGTCATAGATTACAGTACGTCTTGCGGCTGACATCGCTCCTGTTCATCAGTTACATTCAATGATCCTGAATCCATAGAAAGCAGAATCCGTCAGTAGCAGCTGTCATGACTCTGTATGTCAGGGTTGGAAAAGCCTAAGCTCCCGGAGCGATCCGAGATCATTGGACCGGGGTAAATATGAAGGCCGCAAAGAAAAAAAAAATCTCCTTGGAGCAAAGGAGTATGAAAGCTGGAGCGGCTTCATATCCTCACTGAAGATTAAAGATGAAGAGCTCAGAATCATCTACATTGCGGAATAGTCTCTGGTCAGAAGTTCAGTGGTCTGGAAGCTGGAGAGAAGTGAGAAGGTGCAGAGCATTCATCTACACAATATGGTGGAAGGCTCCATCTATAAAGTTCTCTGTATGAGCTGTTATAATGCACAAGAATAAATATACATATAGTCCATGATGGCATCAATGGTCGTAATGTATGGAGATTACAATCTGCGGACTCTGTTGAGGAGGATATGTCAAAAGTTGGGGAGAAGCAAAATAAACTTGTTGGCTTCTGAACATTTCTCCGAGCTCATCTTCTTGTCTTGGAGGTTCTGCAATGAATGACGACTTCCACCAGATATAATATGATCCATCACGTTAATGGATCTAAGAAGAGGGAACGAGCTGCAGCCGCCCATCCCAGCAAAACTTATGTCTATGTGTGGATATCCATGTATTGGCCCCGGATACATGAAAACTGTTGTAATCTGCCTTTGCGCAGCTTCCTCACTAATGTGCACTTTACGCCACATTATGTAACGGTGTTGCAGGCTCTTAATCTGCTGTGCTTTCAGGATGTGACACAGATGCACATTTGTTTTCCGTGATGCACTTTCAGTCTACACGTGCAACACAATTCTGTCGGATTCTAGACATAAATGTGTCTCAAACTAGGAATAAGCGCCACCACGCCCCTTAAAGTGGACAATTTTCTAAAGTCATAATAACGCATAATAAATACATGTGCAAGATCCAAAGACATTTTTTTTTCATGCAAACTTCTACAACAACTGGTGCAGACACCATAATATATCTTGGCCGTTGTGTGAAGACCAGAACCTGTTCTTTCCTTAGATCCTGGACAGCCACTTCCAGAATCCCTCAAAAGTCTAATTCGCTACTATATAGAGGAGCCTTCACGTTTCTACTACATACAAAGAGGTTTCACGAGTTTGGTATTCATGGCCACACCACCTGAAAGACCTTATTGCACAATGAGTAGTTGACAAGAGCCACCGAACTGAGAACATAAGCATTCTAGAATATCCTCCTTTAGGCCCCTTTCACGTGCGTGTTCTGCGCATGCTTTTGACATACAGAACTTGCATTGCATTCCGGCCCATTGTAATCAATGGGTTTCTTCACGCACACGCACTTTTTTTAAAACGTACGTTTAAATCTCAGCATGCAAGTCATAATTGTGAAAAACGCACCATACAAGTCTATGGAGATGCCTGAAAACGCATTCCACTCTGAGACTCATCAAGTCCAATGCGTTCTTCCCTGATCAATTGCCATAGAAAAGATAGACCACAGTCCTGAGTCTTTTTCACCTGTATTATGAAAAATGCATTGAAAACGCCCAAAAAGCGTGTGATAAAATGAGACACTGAACAAACTGATGAAAAATGTCCGACCAAACCCTGATCGCTCTCTGATCAGACTCTGACGGGATCTGCAACGCAGGTGTGAAAGGGGCCTTAGAGTTCAGTATTTGATGAACAATTGCACCTACTGACCCAGAAATGACAATGCAGAAGAATATATGAGAATATATACAATGCTTTTCACCCATCAATAACTGTTGGTGTATCGAAGGACCCTTACAGCTTGAGGAGCAGTATTTTACTTTCAAGAAGGAACCAGTTACTACCGGGACTCTGCGAATATCCAGATCCGACAATTGGTCTAAATGAGCCTCTGTCGGAAGAGACCGGCTTAACAATTATGGCTTAATTGGCCGTGATAATTGCAGCGTGTGCGAGGAGAGGGGTCATTAGCTCTTGTTAGATTCCTCACGGTCTTCTATGGAAAGTGGGAAGATGTGACTTGAGATGTGTGGCTGATTTACAGAGAATGGTGATGACCCAGATATGTCCTACACAGGGTGGCATCATCGTGCAGCCCCTCTGAAAGTCAGTGACAGCCAAGCTCCATCTCAAGTAAACCAGGCAAAGCAACTTATCTGCATCTATATGTCCACGGGAGCATAAACATCCCATAAAGTCATAATCCCCTTAATGTGCACTGGTCTCTGATAATATGTTCTGTAAGTTCCTAAATACACAAGGAGTTGTGTTGTTTTTAAAGTAAAACTGTCACGTTATGGGAAGTAGATCCAGGGATTATTCAGACAAAGTCGGAAAGAAAGTTTCCCCTATATGGGTTCACTGGCCTCATTTGCATTCCTTTTGTTAAACACTATAGAATAGGCTATGCTGGGACCTCGCCTACAATGCATTTACAGTACGTACAAGATAGGTTCTTTAAGTTTAAACGTAAGTTGAGTTTGTATGTAAGTCAGAATAGGTATGTTTTATAATTGTAACTATGTCCCTATGACAAATGGATTTTCAAAATTTTTGTGCTGTCACGGGAACAAGAATTTTCAATAAATACTATCAATTATCACAGACGCCTCACAACCCATCGATGTTGCCTGGGACAAAAGTAAAGCATCCCAAGCGCTTCAGTAGAGGTCACAGTTGCCAGAGAGTTCCGTCTGTAACTAGGGATTGTCTGTAAGTTGGGTTCCTTAAGTTGGGGACTACCTGTATAAAAACATCTTCCCTAGGAGTGACATGGATGGCCGGTGTTGAGCTATCCCCCAACTATAGATTCTGCAGGACTGGCCCTGGTCACGGTCATTACAGATGACAACCTTAGTACTCGTACATACAAGAGTCGGACGCAGGTCAGTCGTGGTTTTTATGCATTTTATACACCTTTACATTACGATTACAGTAGTTAAAAATATATTGCATAATATGTAATAAAATGAAATACATAAAATAAAGTTTCTTAACAATATATTTATAGAAATGTTTCTATAAAAGCTTGTGTGTTACCCGGTAAGGCGGCTGGCGATGTGTGTAGATAATATACATCACATCGTGGGGCAGAGACTGGAGACTGTGTATAGAATCAGCACGGAGAGCGCGGCTGCAGAGAAGAGCGTGGCCATCGACAGAGAGCCACCAATAGCCAGGCCTCCGCACAGACATTATGGGTACTGTGATGGGAGTGTGATTCTAGGACAGTTCTCACTATCCCTTATTGGCACCTATGATAACTCTGCAGGGCATCTCATACATGCTCACAACATGGGAATATTCTTACCCCAGCTGGGGATGCGCAGCTCTCCGCGTCACAGACCGCCGCTCCGCTAGGACAGAACAAGAGACCTTTGGCTTGTTACTATGTCACTGTTAGACCAATGATACAACAATGAAATGTAAGAACAACTAGCGGTGTGAGACAGAGCCCCAGGATCATTCATCGCTCTCCGACTCTTCATCTGCGGCAAAATACGGCTGCTCGCTGTTCTGTGTGTACATACGTTTCTTCACTGGGCAGTTATGCTCCATGAGAATGGCCTGCCGGGAAGAAAGAGGATATGAGAGAAGAGGTGGTGGTGCACACAAAGTCAAGGCATCAGAGGAGCCGTCCTGGAGGTTGTGGCGTCTAATGGGGTCCTCCATGTCATCTAAATACAACAGAATTTAACCAAGGCATCATCATTGTCCACCTAGGAAATCTGTAAGGAAATGTTCAGCAAACTCCTAAATGGTTAATAAGTAGTAATGATAAAAGTCTGGACCATGGCACAAATTTATAAATACTATGTGCAGATTGCCTGTGGAGTGTACAGGGGGCGCCAGATCCATCAAAATTGGCGCCCCCTGCACTGCTCAGGAAGTGTCACCATTTTCTTTTTTTGCTGCAGAATTTTGCCACAAACTCCGACTAAGCAATAACTCGCCCCTTCTAGGTGGACATTTTTAGGTGATCTTGTCGGACACAGAGCAGCCAGACACTTTATAAATACATGCACAGGCAGTTTGCACGTTCTTTTCACTGCAAAGCCGGACGGAAAGGTGGTGCAAATACTTTAATGAATGTGCGTAGAGCTCTTACCCTTCACTATCCTTAGACCCGATTCCATCTGCAGACCGTACCTCAGCTGGAGGCATCTGAAGCATCGGCCTAGTAAATTGCCCGGTGCTCATGAATCCAACAGACAGGAGAAGATATGTCCATAAATTGGGTCAGTGGCTCCTCTAGATGCATCTGATACACTGACCCAGGAACTAGTCATCCATTCATAAAATCCAATCGACAGACATGAGTCAGATCTGTCTATAGAAGGCATCTCTAGTATCTCTGGATACCAGAAGACTATCATTATAAGGAAGACTTCGAATTCACCTGAAAACGTTTAAACCAAATGGACAAATTGCTCATAATTGGTGGTTCTGGTTCCTTACCATCTTTTCTTCTTTGGCTGGTGGACTCCTGAGGAACAAACAAAGTGGCGCAAAGACAATATCGACAATTCCGATTATCGTCATCAGCCAGGGAAATCCAATGGACTTAGCGATGGCGCCTCCGGCTGAGGGTCCTGCAAGATATGAGCAGCAATGACGATAAGGAGGAAGAGGATGATGATTATGCTTATGGTACCTCCAGCTAAAGGCCCTGGATGATATGATTAGTGAAAAGGAGGATGGTGATGGCTCCTCTGTCTGAAGGCCCTACAGGATATGAGCAATCATGAGGAAGAGGATGATTATCATGGGGACTCTCGTTGATGGCCATGGATAATTTAGGTAGCGATGTTGATAATGGTCCTGGATAATATGCACAATGAGGAGGATGAGGATGATGCCCCCATCTGAAAGGCCTCCGAGATATGAGCAAAGACTAGCTGGAAGGTGACTATGATGATGGCCATGAAAGAAATGAGTTGTGGTGTTGATGATGGCACCAACGGCTGAGGACTCTGCAAGATATAAGCAGTGATGATGATGAGGATGATGATGGTGGTGTCACCGGCTGACAGCCCTGCAAGATATGACAGTGATGATATGAAGGATGATGATGGTGTCGTCTCCGGCTGACGGCCCTGCAAGTTATGAGCGGTGAAGATATGAAGGATGATGATGGTGGTGCCTCCAGCTGACAGCCCTGCAAGATATGAGTGATGATGATGGTGGTGCCTCCAGCTGACAGCCCTGCAAGATATGAGTGGTGATGATATGAAGGATGATGATGATGATGGTGTCGTCTTCGGCTGACTGATGATATGAAGGATGATGATGATGATGGTGTCGTCTTCGGCTGACAGCCCTGCAAGATATGAGCGGTGATGATATGAAGGATGATGATGATGATGGTGGTGCCTCCAGCTGACAGCCCTGCAAGATATGAGTTGAATTTATTCGTCATTTTTATCTTCTGTTTTTTTGTCAATAGTAAGGAATCGTCGGTTAGAGATATTTGTGTGGTGTTGTTAGTAAAAAAGATTATCAGTAGGAAGTGGCTCTGTAGGGGCTTGTGTTTTCTATTCTTTTGGGGTTCTGAATTACTTTTTGATAAATTAAAGATAAATAAGATGTAAGCATTCATTGGATTTTTGATTGGAGTCATTCTTATCCCTATGGTAATGAGCGCATGGCGTAGTGCCTTGTGAAGGTACTCTAGTGTGGTTTTTTGTTTTTTGTTTGGGGTTTTAGATTTTTTTTACCTCATTTTTATATTTTCGTTCTTCATTCTTCTCATGGTTTTTTCAGTGTGGTGTTGTTTTTTTACTTGTTTTTTTTGTGGGTTTGCCTTTTTGTTGAGGGTTGTCTATATTCTTCTTCTTTTCTTCCTTTACTTTCTGTGTGTTGTCTTTTCTGAGTGATCCTCATTGTCTTTCTCGGTGGTTGTTTGGACGGGGGTTTGTTGCCGTTAGTTTTTGTGGTGGTCTTGTGGGTTCTGTGGTGTGGTTTTTTTTTTGTGTTTTCCGTTGATTTAGGGTGGGGTGGGACATGTAACAGAGGAGGCGGGCTCTCTAGACATGGGGGCTCAGTGTAGCGGTTGGCATGGTTTGTAATGCACGTGGGGCCTCGAAGGGTGGGGGGTGGGGGTGGTCCAAGGCGGGATGAGGCTGACCTGAATTTAACTCTGTGCGCTGCGGACTCCTGGGTCTCACTGAACCCTCATGAGCTCATCTGCTTTTAATTTATAAAAGTGTTTTCACCTGAAGCTTAAAAAACCTTGCACAGCAATTACATACAGATACATGGGTCCTTTTTTAAGAATTACCTGGGGGGCTCCCACTAGCCATCAGTCCTGGGTTGATTTGGGGTAGATGTGTGCTGGAAAGCAAGCTGTCTGCCAACTTTTGGTTTTCTTCTTGTTGACAAAGCGGCATATGCAATGAGTGTAAAAACTGTCTCCCTGAGCTGCTTCCGCTCCCCCATGTTTGACGGCTTTTGTGGCGGGTCGTTGCATTTAGGTTAAGGTAGGCAAGAGAACACACCGACGTTGTTTTTTTCTTCTGCTGCAGTTGTCCTTTTATACATGCTCGTTCCCATTGGACATCTGCACTCAGGCCATTTGGTATGAGGCCAGCTTCAATATGATTTGCAAGTTGTGTGATGGTTCCTTGTGCTCCTGGGAACCTGCTACCGAGCCATAATACTCATATCTGATCTCTTGGAGTGATGGGGGGGACGCGATGAGGGAAAAAAGGGACCCAGCTGAAGGGGGGATAGTTTATAATCAACTCTTTGTCGCTCACATACCGCATGTTTTTGGTTCGCCACACACTTTTCTCACCACGTCTCCGTTACCACATTCACACCACCCTCTGATCCAAGGGGCATCTAGGCGGCACAGTCACCTCTTTCCTGCTACTTCACCAAAATTCAAAATTCTCTCCCCATCTATACTTGGCTTTGCCGCCACAACGCCCCACATCATCCTGCCCCTCATGCAATCTGGCCTGTGGCTCTCGCACTCCTCGCTCCCTCATTGATTCCGTTCATGCTCTCTTCTGTCCTGCAACACACAGTCGCCTCCTTTCCTTCTTCCCGTCCGGTCCTTGGGCTCTGTCCATCCCTCACGCCTCTCCTCTTCCCCCGGCGGCGGCCACCACATCATTCGCCGACCTCCTCTTGTCTCTTCCCGTCCGGTCCCTTGGCTTCTGTCCCACCACCACACCACTTCATCCTGCCACTCCGCGGTTCCCTCTCCGGTCCGGCCCTTGGCTCTGTTCCCCAACCACACTTCTCTTGCCGTCCTCCTCTTGTCCGTGTCCGTGTCCTTGGCTCCTGTCCCACACCACATCATCTGCCGCCTCTCTTCTTCCCGTCCGGTCCTTGGCTCTGTTCACCACCACACATTTCCATTATGGCCGCCTCCTTCTGTCACGTCCGTTCCTGGGGCTTCTTTCCCCACAATTCATATGCTCCTCCTTCCGTCCGGTCTGGGCTCTGTCCCACCAACACTCATATTGCCTCCTCCTCTTCCCGCCGTCCTTTTTCCTTGGCCTCTGCCGCAACACACATCAATCTGGCCCTTCCTCCTTCTTCCCCGTTCCGGAAACCTTGGCTCGCCGCGCCACATCTGCCTCCTCCCATATCCGTCCTTTTGCTTTCTTGCCGCACCAACATCCTCCATTTTATTTTATGGTTACACCCACATCTGTTTTATGACCTTTTAAGTTTTGATGACTAATCATTCTCTTCTCCCTGCCCATCTTAAAACTGGAGTGAATCTGTTTTCGTGTTCACTCCTGGATTTGACTTTTAAAACTGCATTAAAAGAAAAAGTTGGAGGGAGAGACAGCTGCAGATTTCCACTCACAGCCCTACGACTCATTACCCTGTGTGACGCGTGTGGAGCGACCTGCGGTTGGTCTGATGCTGCTATTCCATCCTCCTCTTTTGTAAAGTGCAGATCTATGTATGCAATATTTTTCTATACCTGGAGGGCCAGGATTGCGAAGGTCTAAGGGAAGGGTCACATCCTTCGGCTGCTGCCCTTGAGGTTCCTGGGATTAACTGGAAAAGTCTGTATAATGTACACTTTGCAATGATGCTGTAATGTACATACTGTAGCTTCCATATAAAAAAGCATTGCAGGATGTGGGGGTGGTGGCTGTGTGTTTTTATTAACCCTCTGTTTTACCAGACACAGATCTTCCGGAGACCTCCCTTTAGTCACGTGCTGATGCCGCTAGCTTCTTCTAGACAGAACATGTTCTTCACGAGGAAAAAGTCTGTTCCCCACAGAGAGAATAATAAGGTCTAATGGTCAGAGGGTGTGGCCTGGATCCCTATGACTTTAATCATTTTTGTAGTACCCCACTGTATAGGAGTTGAAGGTCTTGATACAACTAATTCTATTGTTCCTCATTGAGTGCATACAGTTCCTCTGGCCCTTTAAATGAACCTCTTCCTAAACTCTCTCGCAAGTCATAGATTACAGTACTGTCTTGCGGCTGACATCGCTCCTGTTCATCAGTTACATTCAATTGATCCTGAATCCATAGAAAGCATAATCCGTCATAGCAGCTGTCATGACTCTGTATGTCAGGGTTGGAAAAGCCTAAGCTCCCGGAGCGATCCCAGATCATTGTTGACCGGGTAAATATGAAGGGGCCGCAAAGAAAAAAATCTCCTTGGAGCAAAGGAGTATGAAAGCTGGAGCGGCTTTCATATCCTCACTGAAGATTAAAGATGAAGAGCTCAGAAGGCATCTACATTGCGGAATAGTCTCTGGTGCAGAAGTTCGTGGTCTGGGAAGCGGAGAGAAGTGAAGGTGCAAGAGCATCCATGTCACACAATATGGTGAAGGCTCCATCTATAAAGTTCTCTGTATGAGCTGTTATAATGCACAAGAATAATCATACATATAGTCCATGATGGCATCAAATGGCGTATGTATGGAGATTACAATCTGCGGACTCTGTTGAGGAGGATATGTCCAAAAGTTGGGGAAAGCAAATAAACTTGTTGGCTTCTGAACATTTCTTCCTAGCTCATCTTCTGTCTTGGAGTTCTGCAATGATGACACTTCCACCAGATTATAATTGATCCATCACGTTAATGGATCTAAGAAGAGGGAACGGGCTGCAGGCCGCCCATCCCAGGCAAAACTTATGTCTATGTGTGATATCCCTGTATTTGGCCCGAGATATGAAAACTGTTTGTAATCTGCCTTTGGCCAGCTTCCCACTATGTGCACTTTTACGCCACATTATGTAAGTGTTTGCAGGCTCTTAAAATAATCTGGCTGTGCTTTTCATGGTGTGACCTATGCACATTTGTTTTTCCGTGATGCACTTTCAGTCTAACACGTGCAACACAATTCGGTCGGATTCTAGACATAAATTGTTCCTCAACTAGGAAAAGCGCCCACCCACCCCCTTAAATTGTGACAATTTCTAAAGCACTAATCACATAATAAATACATGTGCAAGATCCAAAGACATTTTTTTTTCTTTTTTTCATGCAACAACCTTCTCAACCACTGGTGCAGACACCATAATATTCTTGGCCGTTGTGTGAAGGACCAAACCGTTTCTTCCTTAGATCCTGGACAGCCACTTCCAGAATCCCTCAAAAGTCTAATTCGCTACTATATACGGAGCTTCACGTTTCTACTACATAACCAAAGAGTTTCACGAGTTTGGTATTCATGGCACACCACCATGAAAGAACCTTATTGCACATGAGTGTTTGACACAGAGCACCGAACTGAGAACATAAGCATTCTAAAATATCCTCCTTTAGGCCCCTTTCACGTGCGGTGTTCTGCGCATTGCTTTTGACGTACAGACTTGCAGTGCACTCCGGCCCATTGTAATCAATGTTTTTCTTCGACTTTTTTCTTTTCACCGACCACGCACTTTTTTTAAAACGTACGTTTAAATCTCACATGCAAGTCATAATTGGTGAAAAACGCAACCATACCAGTTCTTGAGATGCCTGAAAACCCATTTCCACTCTGAGACTCAATCAAGTCCAATGCGTTCTTCCCTGATCAATTGCCATAGAAAGATAGACCACATCCGAGTCTTTTTTCACCTGCATTGAAAACGCCCAAAAAAGCGTGTGAAAAACTGAGACACTGAACAAACTGATTGAACTCTGATGAAAAATGTCTGACCAAACCCTGATCGCTCTCTGATCAGACTGACGGGATCTGCAACGCAAGTGTGAAAGGGGCCTTAAGTATTTGATGAACAATTGGAGCTACGGACCCAGAAAATTACATCAGAAGAATATGAGAATATATACAATGCTTTTCACCATCAATACACTGTTGGGGTATCTAAGGACCCCTACAGCTTGAGGAGCAGCATTTTACTTTCGAAGGAACCAGTTTACTACCGGGACCTGGCAATATCCAGATCCGACAATTGGTCTAAATGAGCCTCTGTCGGAACGAAGACCGGCTTAACAATTATGGCTTAATTGGCCGTGATAATTGCAGGCGTGTGCGAGGAGAGGGGTTCATTACCTCTTGTTAGATTCCTCAACGGTCTCTATGGGAAAGTGGGAGATATGTGACTTGATATGTTGGCTGATTTTACAGATGGTGTTACGCCAGATATGTCCTACACGGTGCACTCATCGTGCAGCCCTCTGAAAGTCAGTGGACAGCCAAGCTCCATCTACAGTAAAACCAGGCAAAGCAACTTATCTGCATCTATATGTCCACGGGAGCATAAAACATCAATCCCATAAGTCATAATCCCCTTAATGGCACTGGTCTCTGGATAATTGTTTCTGTAAGTTCCTAAATACAACAACGGAGTTGTGTTGTTTTTAAAGTAAAAACTGTCACGTTATGGGAAGATAATCCAGGGATTATTCAGACAAAGTCGGAAAGAAAGTTTCCCCTATATGGGTTCACTGGCCCTCATTTTCATTCCTTTTGTTAAACAGATAATAGGCTATGCTGGGACCTCGCCTACAATGCATTTACAGTACGTACAAGATAGGTCTTTAACGTTTAACGTAAGTTGAGTTGTATGTAAGTCAGAATAGTATTGTTTTATAATTGTAACTATTGTCCCTATGACAATTGGATTTTCAAATTTTTGTGTGCTGTCACCAGGAACAAGAATTTCATAAATACTATCAATTATCACAGACGGCCTCACAACCCATCGATGTTGCCTGGGACAAAAGTAAAGCATCCCAAGCGCTTCAGTAGAGGTCACAGTTTGCCAAAGAGTTCGTCTGTAACTGGGGATTGTCTGTAAGTTGGGTTCCTTAAGTTGGGACTACCTGTATAAAACATCTTCCTAGGAGTGACATGGATGGCCGGTGTTGAGTATCCCCCAAATTATTCTGCAGGACTGCCCTGGTCACGTTCATACATATGACAACCTTAGTATCGTAGCCTAAAAAGAGCCGGACGCAGGTCAGTCGTGGTTTTTTATGCATTTTCACCTTTAACATTACGATTACAGTAGTTTAAAAATATATTCATAATATGTAATAAAAATGAAATACATAAATAAAGTTTCTTAACAATATAATTTATAGAAATGTTTCTATAAAAGCTTGTGTGTTACCCACCCGGTAAGGCGGCTGGCGATGTGTGTAGATAAATATACATCACATCGTGGCAGATACTGGAGACTGTGTATCAATCAGCAGGAGAGCCGCGCTGCAGAGTAAGAGCGTGGCCATCGACAAGAGAGCCACCAATAGCCAGGCCTCTGCACGACATTATGGGTACTGTGATGGGAGTGTGATTTGGACCTTTTCTCACTTCCCTTAATGGCACCTATGATAACTCTGCAGGCATCTCATCTATCATGCTCCACAACATGGGATATTCTTACCCCAGCTGGGGATGCGCAGCTCTCCGCGTCACAGACCGCCGCTCCGCTAGGAACAGAAACAAAGAACCTTTGGCTTGTTACTATGTCACTGTTAGACCAATGATACAACAATGAAATGTAAAACAACTAGCGGTGTGAACAGAGCACCAGGATCATTCCATCGCTCTCAGAACTCTTCATCTGCGGCAAAAATACGGCTGCTCGCTGTTCTGTGTGTACATCGTTTCTTTCTACTGGGCAATTATGCTCCATGAGAATGCCTGCCGGAAGAAAACAGGATATGAGAAGAAGAGGTGGTGGTGCAACAAAAAGTCAAGGCTCGAGGAGCCGTCCTGGAGGTTGTGCCCTCCAAAGGGGTCCTCCATGTCATCTAAATACAACAGAATTTAATAAAGGCACCATCATTGTCCACCTAGGAAATCTGTAAGGAAAAGTAAAAAGTCTGGACCATTGCACGTTTTTTTTTTATAAATTTGTGCCGTCTATACTGTGTGCAGTTTGCCTGTGGAGTGTGCAGGGGGCGACAGATCCATCAAAATTGTCCCCCCCTGCACTGCTCAGGAAGTGTCACCATTTTCTTTTTTTTGCACTTTGTTCATGCTGCAGAATTTTGGCACAAACTCCGATCGTCCACAATAACCGCCCTTTTAGGTGGACATTTTTAGTGGTCTTGCGGACACAGAGCAGCCAGACACTTTATAAATACATGCACAGGGCCAGTTTGCACGTTCTTTTCACTGCAAAGCCGGACGGAAAGGTGGTGCAAATACTTTAATGAATGTGCGTAGTAGCTCTTACCCTTCACTATCCTTAGACCCCCGATTCCATCTGGCGACCGTACCTCACTTGGAGGCATCGAAAAGCAGTCGGCCTAGTAAATTGCCCGGTGCTCATGAATCCAACAGACAGAGAAGATAGGTCCATAAATTGGGTCATTGGCTCTCCTAGATGCATTCTGATACACTGACCCAGGAACTAGTCATCCATTCATAAATCCAATCGGACAGACATGAGTCAGATCTGTTTATAGAAGGCATCTCTAGTATCTCTGGATACCAGAAGGACTATCATTATAAGGAAGACTTCGAATTCACCTGAAAACGTTTTAACAAATGGCAAATTGCTCATAATTGTGGTTCTGGTTCCTTACCATCTTTTTCTCTTGGCTGGTGGACTCCTGAGGAACAAACAGTGGCGCAAAGACAATATCGCACAATTCCATTAATGTCCTCACCAGGGAAAATCCAATGGACTTAGCGATGGCGCCTCCGGCTGAAGGTCCTGCAGATATGAGCAGCATGACGATAAGGAGGAAGAGATGATGATTATTCTTATGGTACCCTCCAGCTAAAGGGCCCTGTGATGATATGGATTATTGAAAGGAGGATGGTGATGGCTCATCTGTCTGAAGGCCCTACAGGATTGAGCAATCATGAGGAAGAGGATGATTATGGGGACTCTCGTTGATGGCCATGGATAATTTGGTAGCGAGGTTATAATGGTCCTGGATAATATGCACATGAGGAGGATGAGGGATGTGCCCCCATCTGAAGGCCTCCGAGATATGACCAAAGACTAGCTGGAAGGTGACTAGTGATGATGGCCATGAAAGAATAGGTTGTGTTGTTGATGTGGCACCAACGGGCTGAGGACTCTGCAATATAAAGCGTGATGATGATGAGGATGATGATGTGTTTGTCACCGGCTGACAGCCCTGCAAGATAGGACAGTGATGATTTGAAGGATGATGATGGTGTCGTCTCCGGCTGACGGCCCTGCAAGTTTATGAGCGGTGAAGATATGAAAGGATGATGTGTGGTTGCCTCAGCTGACAGCCCTGCAAGATATGAGTGGTGATGATATGAAGGATGATGATGATGGTGTCGCTTCGGCTGACAGCCCTGCAAGATATGAGCGGTGATGTATGATGAAGGATGATGATGATGAGGTGGTGCCCCAGTCTGACACCCTGCAAGATATGAGTGGTTGATGATATGAAGGATGATGATGATATTGTGTCGTCTTCGGCTGACGGCCCTGCAAGATTGAGCGGTGATGTATTGAAGGATGATGGATGATTGATGGTGGGTGCCTCCAGCTGACAGCCCTGCAGATATGAAGCGGTGATGATATGAAGGATGATGATGATGATGGTGTCGTCTTCGGCTGACGGCCCTGCAAGATATGAGCGGTGATGATATGAAGGATGATGATGGTGATGGTGTCGTCTTCGGCTGACGGCCCTGCAAGATATGAGCGGTGATGATATGAAGGATGATGATGGTGGTGTCTCCAGCTGACGGCCTAGAAAGATATGAGCACTGAGAAGGTTTGCAACTCTGTCTCATTGCACTGCAAGATATGAGCAGAGAGGATGAAGATGGCTCACAGTGCGATTACTCAGATGTTGGGGCCAGGCCGGAGGCACAGATGCTTTGTTCCCCGATATGAGCAGATCATTGAGTAAACAAGTCCATCCTTGTGAGACAATGTGATCTTGATACCTTCAGACTTCTCAACAGCAACCAGACAGCACTCACCTAATGCAAAGCCCATACAGAAGGCCACATCCGCGATGGCGTACACGCTGCCATAGACAGAGACGTGACGCAGGTCCACCAGGTACCCCATGATGGGCATCATCGATGAGTCCACCATCCCTGCCCGAGTACATAAGTAGAGATACAAATACCAGTATCAGCAGGACAAGGATCTTATAAAACTTTCTGCTAGGACAAGATTGAGACCATGTGATATGATTTCCGGGGATTGGAAAACTTACCAATCGCAAAGCCAACACCAAAATTAGGTGCTATTAAACCATAAATATCCTTGGCAAATGGAACCTGAGTATAGAAAGAATATTGTTACATTTTATTATAAAAAGACTCGTCTCCCTCAAACCCAACCACCAGCGGGTATCTCCACATATAACGTGAGCTCCCCACACGATCATCCCTATGAATGCACACACCACCTACAAAGGGTCAGTAAAGACGTAATTCACCCTTGTACAGTAGAGGTGCTATTATGTAGGTGAGTTATTCTCGGTTCTTTAGGGGGCATAGGGGTGGCAGGTATTAAAGTAGTTATTTCCTTGTACTAGGGGGCAGTCATATTTTATATTGTTACATAGGGGGTAGTATTATCGTAGTATTCCCTGTACATAGGAGGCCAGTATTATAGTAGGTTATTCTTGTACGATAGGGGGCATGTATTATAGTAGGTTATTATTCTTGTACATGGGGCAGTATTATAGTAGTTTATTCTTGTGTCATAGGGGTGCGTCCAAAAAGTATTATAAGTAGTGATATTCTTGTACATAGGGGGCATATTATAGTAGTGATTTCTGTGTACATAGGGGGCACGTATTATAGTAGTTAGTATTCCTGTACTAGGAGGCAGTTTATAGTAGTGTTATTCTTGTAACATAGGGGGCATATATATAGTAGTTTATATTTGTACATAGGGGGGAGAGTATTATAGTAGTGATTTCTTGTACATAGGGGGCAGTATTTAGTAGTGATATTTCTTTGTACATAGGGGGCGTATTATAGTAGTTATATCCTGTACATAGGGGGCAGTAGTATTTGTAGTTTTCTTGTACATAGGGGGCATTATTATAGTTAGGTTTTCTGTACATAGGGGGAGCAGTATTATAGTAGTGATATTCTTTGTACATAGGGGGCAGTATTCTAGTATTGATATTCTTGTACAATAGGGGGTCAGTTATTATGTAGGTTTATATTCTTGTACATGGGGGCAGTATATATAGTTTGTATTCTTGTCCATAGGGGGGCAGTATTATAGGTGTTAGTATTCTTGTACATAGGGGGCAGTATTAAGTAGGTTTATTCTTGTACATAGGGGCAGTATTATAGTAGTGATATTCCTGTCACATAGGGGGCAGTATAGATGTAGTTATATTCTCTGTACATAGGGGGCAGTATTATAGTAGTAATTCTTGTACATAGGGGGGGCAGAATAATTATAGTAGTTATATTCTTGTACAAGGGCGTATTATAGTATATTTCTTGTACATGGAGCAGTATTTAGTAGTTTATATTCTTGTACATATGGGGCAGTATTATAGAGTTTATTCTTGTACATAGGGGGGCAGTATTATAGTAGTATATTCTTGTTACATAGGGGCAAGTATTATAGTAGTATATTCTTGTACATGGGGGCGTATTATAGTAGTTATTTCTTGTACTGGGGGGCAGTTATTATGTAGTTATATCTTGTACATAGGGGGCAGTATTATAGTAGTTATATTCTTGTACATAAGGGGCAGTTTTATAGTAGTTTATATTCTTGTAATAGGAGGGGGGGGCAGTATTATAGTAGTTATATTCTTGTACATAGGGGCAGTCAGTAATAGGAGTTATATTTTCTTGTAACTAGGGGGCAGTATTATAGTAGTTATAATTCCTTGTACATAGGGGGCAGTATTATAGTAGTTATTCTTGTACATAAGGGGCAGTATTATAGTAGTTATATTCTCTTTACATAGTGGGCAGTATTATATTAGTTATTCCCTGTACAGATGGGCAGTATTATAGTAGTTATATTCTTGTACATAGGGGGCAGTATTATAGTAGTTATATTCTTGTACATAGGGGGCAGTATTATAAGGTTACATACTTATTTATAGAACTGTACATAGGGGGCAGTATTATAGTAGTTATATTCTTGTACATAGGGGGCAGTATTATAGTAGTTATATTCTTGTACATAGAGGGCAGTATTATAGTAGTTATATTCTTGTATATAGAGGGCAGTATTATAGTAGTTGTATTCTTGTCTCCTCCACACAGGAATATGTCATTTCGGCTGGTGCTCTTATCTATAGTATCATATTCCCGGTGTCTCTTGTCTGCAGACACTTAATCTGTCAATGTCTGATTGTTTTGTTTCTGCCTCGGATCAATAATATAGTTTATGAGATGTGAAGTGCCTGTTATCCCTTGCTCTGCATTAACCATTTCAGGGGCCACAGTGTTGTACAGGATTTGGTGACTGGGGGTCACAGGATTAGTCACAGACCCCCATGGCCTCAGCTGTCAGGATGTTCCTGATTAGATCTGAAAGCAATAAGTAACCTGCACCACGTACCTCCCCATCCTATGAGCCAGGGGCCCGAAGATATTGGTTCCTATGAGATAAGAGATGCTGGCGGGGAGGAAGGCCACACCTGGGGAGACACAATGGTGTTATCTGCCGTGATGAAACATTCATGAGAAGGTTTAATATCCGGAGGATGTTATCATGTGGGGGGATCTTATCCCAGGCCTGTCCCACAGCTCGGCCTTATCTACTCTTCCAGCTTGCGGTGCAGATCCCTGCAGTAATTACTACGGATAGAGGGGTCCTGCATGGAGCTGTGAGGGTCCAGGCCGGAGGAGTGACCAACCGGGCCTGGACGAGAGAGGGTCTCGGGCCGACCGGAACCATCTATATGGCCAAGGACACTCCTCATTATTGGGAGCAGACAAAATACTCAGGAGGAGGCAGAGATCATCCCAAACTAAAAATGTAGACTAATCCATCAGTGACTGACGTAAGGCCGTATGAGCCTCGTAGATGACGCGTCTCACACATCCTGGGGATAGTTACTTACCCAGCTGCCATTTCCTAGAGCACATGGTTTCCATCATCCAGATTGGCAGCGCTGGCTCCATCATGGCGATGGCCATATTGGCAAAACATATGGAGCCTATAACACAAAGAAGGTAAAATGTCTAAGAACTTCCACCAACATATATGGGATTTCACCGTCATCTGGATTAACACTATACAAATATTGTTTGGGCTTGTGTCCATTTTCAACCATTACAATGGACTTTATCCTAAAGATCACCATCTGTGTGTGTTATGGGCGAGGTCCTGATGGAGAGTACACAGGCACGGGACACGGGTTCCCCCATAACATAGACACATGGGATCCGAGCTCCCCCATAACATGGAAGGAGCTTGGATGACAACACCATCCCAATCTCCACTGTGACACCTGGGGGGCTGGATAATGGGTGTAGGTCAAGCTTCAGAAAGGACTAGGGAGATGGTTAGAGATGATGGGAAGATGTAGGGACAATCCTGTAAGAAGCCTGGTAGAGCCTGAATCTGAGGCTTAATAAACCTTCTCCAATCAACGTAACTGATCTACAGCCATTCTGCAAAGAAGTATATGATGACCTCCAGCCTCTAGATGTACAAAGAAGAATGGGGGAACCCCCCGCCTCTAGATGTACAAAGAAGAATGGGGGGAACCTCCAGCCTCTAGATGTACAAAGAAGAATGGGGGAACCTCCAGCCTCTAGATGTACAAAGAAGAATGGGGGGACCTCCAGCCTCTAGATGTACAAAGAAGAATGGGGGAACCTCCAGCCTCTAGATGTACAGAGAAGAATGGGGGGACCTCCAGCCTCTAGATGTACAGAGAAGAATGGGGGAACCTCCAGCCTCTAGATGTACAGAGAAGAATGGGGAGACCTCCAGCCTCTAGATGTACAAAGAAGAATGGAGGAACCTCCAGCCTCTAGATGTACAAAGAAGAATGGAGGAACCTCCAGCCTCTAGATGTACAAAGAAGAATGGAGGAACCTCTAGCCTCTAGATGTACAAAGAAGAATGGAGGAACCTCTAGCCTCTACATGTGCAAAGAAGAATGGAGGAACCTCCAGCCTCTAGATGTACAAAGAAGAATGGGGGAAGCTCCAGCCTCTAGATGTACATACATATAAATATGCGCCCTTCCCATATAGGAGTCTGTTCTTTATTCCTGGGGTCGCTCCCTCTAGATGTACATCTAGCGAGGATCACCCAGTAATGAGATGCTGAAGTAACACATCTCAGAGCGGAGGAACACAATGGCCTCACATCTAAGGATCCTCAGATTTCATTCTGTCTCATTCTGAGGAGAAGGCGAGTCATCAGGAAATTACATTCTGCTTTTGATTGTCCAGATTTCTACCTGGATTATCGACTAAACGAATCAGTGAGAGGAAAGCAAATAACCAGACAAGAGCCCCCACTAGTACACAGACCCCATTACCCATCACACACACACACACAGTATATGCCATCCACAGACCCCGCTATAAATATATATATACACATACAGGGTGTAAAAAAAAGGTCAGGATAGTGAAATATATAGCGAAATACACGTCAGATCAAAATATTACAAATACACATGTCAAATATTTTTCAAAAATGTATCCAATGATACCAATCTTGGTCTCCTAGCCCCAACAGCTGGGGGTGGGAGGGTAACTTTAAAATCTTAAATAGGAACCCCCTATTTATTGCAGATTCAAATTCCCCAGGAAAAATGATAATAGATTCAGTCTATGATCAAGGTCATTTTCATTGACACATGGCGCTGTAATTGCCAAAAATCAAAATGGGTAAAAAAATTGTTTAAAAATGGGGATATAAGAAGTGCTGAGCTGTGCCGAGAACAAGGACCTCAGGTGTGCCAGGTGTCTACAGTGCTGAGCTGTGCCGGGCTAGAGGACCTCATGTGTGCCAGGTGTCCATAATGCTGAGCTGTGCCGGGCTAGAGGACCTCAGGTGTATATAGTGCTGAACTGTGCCAAGCAAGAGGACCTCAGGTGTGCCAGGTGTATACTGTGCTGAGCGGAGAAGTGGTTTAGGGTTCTAGTTTGGGTTCTGGTGAGGTGCTATACTCAGTTTTCTCCAGCAGATGTCAGCCACACTCTATGGGAGTGGAAGTCCGGCTCTTCTTAGTGATCATTAGGCTGTGCTCACTAAGAAGAACCGACTCTTCTGGCTCCTTAACCGCTCCCTATTGGGCATGGTGAGCCGATTAGAGCGTGGTTAAGTGAGCTGTCGGCACAAGCCCTGATGAATACCTGCCATAGAATCTCATTTAGTGATGTTGGTCACAGCTGGGGGTTTGTTACATTTGTATCTTTGCCCACTCTGGTAAGCTCCCATTAGCATAGCTCCAAACCATCCAGGCATCTGCAGGACAACAGGACAATCCCTTTTTTTACTGCAGTCCTAGGCGGTTGGGAGATTGTCCCAGACTGCCCCCTTTGTCCCTACTCCTACTGGTCCCATACATTATAAGCCTTGGAATCTGGACAAAGAGGATGTAGGACCAGCTTCATGCTACCTCCATCCAGGGAGACACCACAGTATGTGGACGCAGGTATAATGCACTATGCAGGCATACGGTGGGGTGAGCGCTGCTCCCTTCTCCACAGGAAATAGCGCTGCACGGCTGTACACACAGAAGAGGTCCTTTCTTTTCCCCAAGTACAGTACGGTACGTGTGTGGCTATTT
Organism: Engystomops pustulosus; assembly: GCA_019512145.1. NCBI lineage: Eukaryota > Metazoa > Chordata > Amphibia > Anura > Leptodactylidae > Engystomops > Engystomops pustulosus. The sequence goes on from WNYA01000572.1 coordinate 70,750, forward strand.
ATGGGGACGTGTATATATATACATCCCCACCACAGTCGTGTGAATGTAGCCTGCCCCCGCACATCTGATTTCTACAGTCCTGTATTTCTGTGCCATATGAATCCGTATATACCACTTTATCCATAGTGTACCTGTATAAAATACGGTGGGTTGACCAATAATGGCTGGCTGACAGAACGTACCTCCTACTGGTTCTCCCTGGGTGCTGCACGCATATACCGCCGCATACGGTGCAAGGCCCCTTTCACACAGCACGTGTGGGGTCGTACCGTAACGTGCGTGGGGAAAATATAGAGCATGCTTATCCTGTTTACAGCCGGACGCCGTGCTCCGCTAAGGAGAGGGGAGGGTTGAGCGCACACTTTATATTTTTTTACGGTATGGTGGACATGTAAATAGATGGTCGTATCGCTACCTGTACTACCTGTACCGTACTGATGTTTCAATACGGCTGATTTTGCTGAAAGTAATAAAAGTGCCTTAAAATGCTCTCTCTCATTATTCTGGTATTTGGCAAATATAAATAATTTTGGTCTCTGATCTAAAACGGAAAGGTTTATTTTGATTTCATGTCAGATGAGAAAATGTCAGATGTCTTATTATAAAGGGGATGGAAACCTCTGGTAACATTAGGAGGTCAGTTCTCATTAGCCTGATGCTGAGTCCGTGCTGTAGTGCAGACTCCTGGGTAGCTGTTCCCCAAACTCCATGTGGCACGGTGAGTCCATTTGACATTCCGGCTAGATCAGCCCTGTTATCACATAGTCACGTGCGGTGACATTTCACCACTTATTTGCCGGGGAACCATTTAGGGAGCCAGTGCCTAGATGACGCCATCTCCAGATGGCTATTTGAAGCCGAAATACATGTTGGGGGCTATAGCGTGGTCACTGCAGTCTTCCAAGCATTGGCATTTTCACTTCTCCTCCTTGTGGCTCGTTATACATTTATACCGCCATCCTGTGGCTTCTAGTAGATCATCTTACGTTATGTTTCACACTTTGCCTGGGATGACTGGTGCTGTCCGTGTAACTGTCATTATTATCATGTATATTAATGATTGTTTTTGTTATTGACTTGAGCATAAACCTTGGGTGGGAAATGCAGCCGCTACTCTTTTAATAAAATGCTAGTGAAATGTACAGCAGCAGCCGCCCCTCATTAATTAAATATCCAAAGCACAGCCCCACAGGAAATGTCTACAGGAGAGCCCCCCCCCCCCCCCCCCCATTAATGAAATGTCCATAACAGATTCCACAGGGGTGGAATCCAACTAGTTCGGCCCCACATCGAGCGAGACAGATCGAGCATGACCAGCACACTTACTATCCATCCCCATTGACTTCAATGTAAAAATAATGTCATCCGTTAAGGTCAGTATTCCAAGCTCCGCCATTTTTCCTGTGAATAAAACTGAAGGATAAGGGATCACTGTACAACTGATGCCAGATGACATAAACATTTCCATTGATATCAATGGGATTTAAAACTGAACCGTTGTTTTTTAGTTTTATTCTTTTCAAGGCGGATACTAGTTTTCTTGAACTTTCACAGAAAAGGCCTATCCTTTTCTTGGGGCCTGGAGGCAGCCGGGGCCCAGAATACCGGAGTGGCTGGAGATTGCGGCCTAGGCGCGCTGATGTCACGGTGCTTGGTATGGGGGCCGGAGGACTGTCCTACAGCCTGGCAGGTCTCCAGCAGGTGGTGCGTGCAAGAAATATGGAGGGAGAGTCTGATGTACTGGTTCTCCCTGGGGAAACCCCTTGGTGTCTGTAAGATATGTCCCTGTGTAATGGATGGGGATGCCTATGATGGTAACAGCTGTATCCAGGGATCAGATGGAGGCCACGTTGTGCAAAAAGACTTACAGTTCTTTATTGAACAGCAGACAATACGTGTAACAGCAGATTCCTTAAGCTGGAAAGGTCATGGAGAGCCGGTCTGCAGGAAAGAGGTTTGCTCCTGACTGTGTGTGCTGGGTCTAAGATGGAGACTCTCACTCTGACCATGTGCTCTCTCACAGCAGTTTTTATACTCCCCCTGGTCAGGTGGTAGCTCCTCTCCAATCCCCTTCCAGCTTGCATAACAGACACATCATTGGATAATTACATACACCAGTTAACCTTTGCCTTGCCAGGCAGTATCTACAGCTGCAATTACACTATATTCCAAGTTCTAGAAACATCCTAGAGGGTTCATGACTCCCCCTAAAATCTCCTGACCTGGAGAGGGCGCTATTTGCAACTACCAGCCTGCCTATGCGTTGGCAGGGGTGTTGCAGATGCAATAGCTACAAACCCTCAGCAGTGGACAGCACAAGGAGAGGATTTGCCTTTCAGCTTTGTTAGAAAGTAGCGATCATGAAGCTGCTGAGAAGCTGAAGTGAAGTCTATTAGGTTGATACGTTTTTTTCTATTCCACGTGATTTGGCTGTGGTGCCTCCATCTTGGTCCTCAGGGGGGTACATACTTTTTGGACGTAGGTGTCATCTGGCACTGAGGGGGTTATTGCTAGTGGCTCAAGGCATTACTAGTAATCCTCCGCTCTGGAGCCAATAACGCCGCGGCACGAGGATAATCCGTGCTATTACACTGACACTGGGTAGCAGCCATACTTGACCTCTGACCCCGTACAGCCTCCGGTTACCTAACTCCTCCTATCGTATCACATAGTAAATATATTCCGCTAGTCATCCTGTTAACCTGGCTTCCCCTACTAAATCCTCCATGAGATGGCAAACCGGCTACGCTGTGATGCCCGCCACATACTAGGGCCGAGCATCAGCAGAGACATCGCCAGGAATTCAAACTGATCCCAGGGAAGATTCTGGGAGAAGACGGAAAAGATTACTGACGGAGAGGCGCCTATAACCCAGATCCAAAGCAAAACCCGCACAGCATTAACCCTAGTCCTGACCGAGCACCAACAAAATCTGTAGTAGATATGTGTCCTGCAGTCCTATGTAACACCACAGATACACAGTGATATCTCTGAGTACAGATCATGTAGTAGATGTCCTGCAGTCCATGTAACACCAACGAAACACAGTGATATCTCTGATACAGATCATGTAGTAGAGTGACCTGCAGTCCTATGTAACACCCACATAAACACGTGAATATCTCTGAGTACAGATCTGTAGTAGATGTGTCCTTGCAGTCCTATTACACCACAGATACCAAGTTGATGTCTCTGATACAGATCATTGTAGTTGATGTAACCTGCAGTCCTATGTATACACACCACAGATAACACAGTGATATCTCTCTGAGACAGATCATGTAGTATATGTGACCTGCAGTCCTATGTAACCGCACAGATAACACAGTGATATTATCCTCCTGAGTACAGATCATGTAGTATATGTTCCTGCAGTCCTTAGTAACAACCACAGATACACAGTGATATCTCTGTTACAGATCATGTAGTAGATGTGTCCCATTCGTCCTATGTAACACCACAGATAACACAGTGTATCTCCGAGTACAGATCATGTAGTAAGGTTGTCCTGCATCCCATTTAACACCAACAGTAACACAGATGAATCTCTCTCTGAGTTACAGCTCATGTGGTAGATGTGTCCTGCAGTCCTATGAACACACACAGATAACACAGTGATATATCTCTTGAGTACAGACATGTAGTAGAGGTGGTCCTGCAGTCCTATGTAACCCACAATCAGTCATACACAGTGATATCCTCTCGTTGAGTACAGATCATGTATAGATGTGTCCTAAGTCCCTTATGTACACGACAGCTAAACAACAGTGTATAATCTCGGTACAGACATGTAGTAGATGTGTCCTGCAGGTCCTATGTGACACCACAGATAACACAGTGATATTCTCTGAGTACAGCTCATGTAGTAGATGTGCCCTGCAGTCCGATGTAACACACAGATAACACAGTGATATCTCTCTGAGTACAGATCATGTAGTATAGATGTTCCCTGCAGTCCTATGTAACACCACAGATACACAGTGATATCTCTCTGTACTACATCATGTAGTAAGATGTGTCCCTGCAGTCCTATTAAACACCACGAATAACACAGTGTATCTCTGAGTACAGATCATGTAGTAGATGTGCCTGCAGTCCTATGTAACACCACAATAACACAGTGATGATCTCTCTGAGTTACAGATCATTAGTAGATGTGTCTGCAGTCCATGTAACAACACAGATAACACAGTGATATCTCTGAGTACAGATCAGGATGTGATATGTCCTGCAGTCCTATGTAACACCACAGATAACACAGTGATATCCTCGTATTACAGTCATGTGGTAGTGTGTCTGTGCCTGCAGTCCTATGTAACACCACAGATAACACGTGATATCTCTGAGTACAGATCATGTAGTGATGATTCCTGCAGTCCATGTAACACGAACACCACAGATAACACAGTGATATCTCTGAGTACAGATCATGTAGTAGATGTGTCCTGCAGTCCTATGTAAACACACAGATAACACAGTGATATCTCTGAGTACGATCATGTGTAGATATGGCCTGCAGTCCTATGTAACACCCACGATAACACAGTGATATCTCTCTGAGTACATGTCAGGTATAGATGTGACCTGCAGTCCTAGTAACACCACAGATAACACGTGATATCTCTCTGATACAGATCATGAGTAGATGTGTCCTGCATCCTATGTAACACCACAGATAACACAGTGATATCTCTGAGTACAGATCATGTAGTAGATTGTCCTGCAGTCCTATGTAACACCACAGATAACACAGTGATATCTCTGAGTACAGATCATTATAGATGTCCTGCACCTAGTAACACCACAGATAACACAGTATATCTCTCTAGTACAGATCATGTAGTAGATGTGCCTGCATCCTATTAACACCACAGATCCACAGGATATCTCTCTGAGTACAGACTGTAGTAGATGTGTCCTGCAGTCCTATGTAACACCACAGATAAACACGTGTATCTCTGATTAACATATCATGTAGTAGATTGTTTCCTGTCCTGCAGTCCTATGTAACACCACAGATACACAGTGATATCTCTGAGTACAGATCATAGTAGTGATGTCCTGCAGTCCTATTGTACACCACAGATAACACAGTGATATCCTCTAGTACAGATCATGTAGTAGATGTGTCTGCAGTCCTATGTAACACCACAGTAACACAGTGATTCTCTGAGTACAGATCATGTAGTAGTATGTTCCTGCAGTCCTATGTAAACACACAGATAACACAGTGATTCTCTGTGATACAGATCATGTAGTAGATGTGTCCTGCAGTCCTAGTAAACACCACAATAACACAGTGATATCTCTGAGTACAGATCATGTAGTAGATGTGTCCTGCAGTCCATATGTAACACCACAGAGAACACAGTATATCTCTCTGAGTACAGATCATGTAGTAGATGTGTCGCTGCAGTCCTATGTAACACCACAGATAACACAGTGATTCTCTGAGTACAGATCATGTAGTAGATGTGTCCTGCGTCCTATGTAACACACAGATACACAGTGATACTCTGAGTACAGATCATGTATAGATTGTCCTGCAGTCCTATGTACACACACAGATAAGCACAGTGATATCTCTCTGAATACAGATCTAGTAGTAGTGTCCTGCAGTCATATGTAACACCACAGATAACACATTTGATATCTCTGAGTACAGAGCACAGGCCCCTTTAACCCTAAACCAATATTCGCCGATAAAAACACACAGAGACTTGGATTAAATTGAACATATGGGTTGACATGAGGTCGCCACAGCTTTATATATTATTGAATAAACCTTCTTATTTTTGTATATTTATTTTTTTTTTATTTAAAAAAACATTAATTGAAACAGGTAAAAAAGATTTAAATAACAAAAACCGATTGCAACAATACCCTCCCACTCTGTATGAAGGCCGCCCAGCCCAATGGGCATGTCGAGCCAAAGACCCAACTCAACCGCCGCTGTGACAATAGTCAACCCGAAAATACCTTACACAATGGAGGGCGGGTGGAAACCAATCCAGAATGAGGTGTGAGTGACGTCTGCAGCCCTATTTATGCTATGAGTTCCCACGTCCTTACCACCCACGACACCAGCCCGCCCCTAGTCACGTAGCCCCCCACCCTCCCTGGGATCCTCAGGTAGCAGGAACGGAAAGGAGAAAAAACCCCTCAGTTAAAGAAGGCAAGCCTATTCCTGTACTTATAACCTCCCGTTACCTAAGACCCCTTTGTGCATCCATTAGCCCAGGGTCATGACCTTTTTGGCTGAGAGAGCCCATGAACGCTCACATCTTTTTAAAATGTTATTCCGGAGAGCCGTAGAATATGCACATTCCCCCGGGAAGAGTACCTCATTGTCCATGGTGTGCCCCCCTTCGACTACGTCTCAGATCGCAGGCAACCCCCTGCCCCCTCTCTGTGGCGACGCCGCACCTTTCTGCCGAGCTCACTCACGTCTCCATGTGACTGCTCCCTTCCTTGTCTGCGCGTAAGTAAACCGCGCAATATTATAACCCTACTGCAGCAACATTGCTGATTGGCTCGCTACCCAACAGGGACGGGTGTCACCAAAATATCCTCGGACCAGGACTTTCTTGGCGGTTTCCCCCCCCCCCCCCCCGCTGGAATACTAGTTTCTTCATGGATATGCAGGAGCTTCGTGGTGGACCCCGGCACCTTGATTTCGTGATCTGCTGCTCAGCCCTGACCCTCTTGCTCCGTGCCCCTACCTCTCATCATGGCCACGAGGGGAATGCGCATTGAACCCTCCTGCCTGTTCATTTCCTGAACATCAAGACTTTCTAGTGATAGTGTCCTTACTCAACCTTGGCTGGCCACCCCTGCATACAAGTCTCACACAATCGCCTGTGGAACGACCAGATGATTGGTACCTTTACTTCGCGCAGACCATCTCTACTTGACTTAGGCGGCGGATACTCGGTGACGCCAGTGCAAGCCGTTTTAAATTAGCGCCCGAAAAAGGTGCAGCATGTCCAACAAAAATGTGCCCCCTTATAAATCCGTATAAATTCAGCGCCACTAGTGTGTTTAAAACACGTTCAAAACGCACCATATAACCAACCTAAAGCCACTGATTCTCCACTAGGGGATCAGGTTTATCTAGAGAAATATGAGACAGAAGCCTAATTGACTTCATTTAGGACCCTGCACCTGACCGCTATAAGCCAAATCGCAGACGGAAGATGGTCCACATGCGAAGAAGATGCCGCAAGACCAACAAACAATGGTACGAAGCAGTTTAACTATGAGTCCCCCTAGTGGTGCGTGTATATCTTTTTTAAGTTATCTCCCCCTAGTGGTGGTGTCTAATCTTATAGTAGCATCCCCCCTAGGGTGGTTGTCTATAATCATCATGTGGTGAGCTCCCCTGGTGGTGGTATGATACTCTGTAATAGAGTTACCTTCCCCCTAGTGTCTTGACTGATTGTAATGTAATGAACTCCCCCTAGTGCGACTGTTATGAATCTGTATGTAGTGAGCTCCCCCTCGTGGTGAGCTGTATAGATCTGTTGTTTTGCGACTTTCCCACGCCCCTAGTGGTGACTGATATGTATGAGTGAGCTCCCCCTATACGAGGTGGTGGTCGTATTATTCTAGTAGGCTTTGTGAGCCTCCACCCTAGTGGTGGACTGTGATATGTAGATTATTAATGGACTCCTTCCCACCTATGGTTGGGCCGTTATACAATTGAGATAGGTTAGCTGAGCTTCCGCCGAGGTGGCATTGTAATAATATCTGTAATGTGTGACCCTCTCCCTAGTGGTGGCTGTATAATCTGTATGTAAGTGACCTTCGCCCTAGTGGCGACTGTATAAATCTGTATTGTGAGCTCCCCCCTCCAGGTGTGGTTGGCTATATATCGGTATTAGTTGAACTCACCCTCTTAGGTAGTGGCGTAGCTATCTGGTCGGTTGTGAGCTACATACCTACGTAGTGACTAGATAGGTTATGTAATGAACTCCACTCCAGTGGCTGGTTATACATCTGTATGTAGCTGAGCTCCCCCTGGTTGGAGTGTATATATCTGTACTGTGTGAGCTCCCCCTAGTAGGTGCTGTATAGTATGTAGTGAGCTCCCCCTCAGTGGTGGCCTGATAATCTATGTGTGTAGTGGCTCCCCACGTAGTGGGCTTGTACTGTATGTATGAAGCTCCCCCTAGGTTGGTTGCTATAATTCGTCATGTAGTGTGCCCCCTGGTGGTGGCTGTATAATCTGTATGGTGACTCCCCAGGTGGTGCTGGATAATCGTATGTAGTGAGGCTCCCCTAGTGGCGACTGTATAATCTGTATGTAGTGAGCCCCTCTGGCATACCTGATTAGCCCCTCGTGGTGGTCTATATAATCTGTATGTGTGAGCTCCCCCTAGTGTGCTAGGTTTGTTGACTCCCCGTGGATTTTAATGTATTAGTGAGACTCCCCCCAGTGGGCGCTACTGTGTATAATCTGTATGTTGAGCTCCCCCTAGCTGGCTGTTAGTATCCTGTATGTAGTAGAGCTCCCCTAGTGGGTGAACTCGTTTTTCCGTGTGTGATAATCTGTATGTAGTGAGACTCCCCTAGTGGTGACTGTAATCGGTTTATGAATTAGTAGCTCCCTAGGGTTGGCTTTTTAACTATCATTGTAGTGAGCTCCCCTAGGGTGGATGTATAATCTGTATGTAGTGGTGGTCTCACCCTAGATCGGTGAGGATTGTATCAAATGAGAATCTGCCACTAGCGTGACCGTATAATCTGTATGTAGTGCAGCTCCCTCGGGCTTGTAAAGTTGGATCCGTGAGTGACTATATATGTATTAACTCAGTGGATGTATTTACGTATGTAGAGTCTCCCCCTATGTGGCTGTGATATCTTATGTAGTGAGCTCCCCCTAGTGGTATGTGCTGTAATTAGTTAACTGTGGCTGTATTCGTATGTAGTGAGGCTCCCCTATTGGATGCATTGTGCTGTATACGTCTGTATGTAAGCTACTTCGCTCCTAGGTGGACTTATTCTAATACTGTATGTAGTTGAGCTCCCCATTAGCGTGGCTGTGATGAATCTCTGTGCAGTGAGCGACATCTAGCCGTCCGTGGTTGTGCGTAAATCTCGAGTAATGATACCCCTAGTGGGACTGTACTAATTGTTACGAGTTCCCCCCTTAGTGTGGATGTTGTATAATCTGTATTGTAGGAGATCCTCCATAGTGCGTCCCATATGGCGTGGTATAATCGATTATGTACAGAGTCCCCTACGTGTGCGTAAATGACTGTAGTGAGCTCTTAGAGTTGTATGTCTGAGATGCATTCCTTGGACTAATCTGTAGTAGTGAGCTCCACCTAGATGGTGAATGATATGATAGTTGGATAATGACGATCTCACCCAAGTGGTCACTGTTAATCTGTCTAATGTAGTCCAGATAACTCCCCCCTTCTAGTGCGGACGTTACTAATCTGTATGTAGTGAGATAAAGTCCCCCTATGGTGACTGTGATACCTTATATAAGTCTATTTGTCTATATGACCGATATACTATATAGAATACCCATAATTGTATCAATAATATTAGGGGCCGCAGTATAGAAGATTATAGATGTGGGTGCCAGCTTTAGATATGAGATATGGGGCTCAAGTGTGCTAGAATATTGAATAATATACGCACATATGGAATAGTTATAGTTGGTGCAGTTATAGAAAAAGTGATATATGGGTGTGGTATAGATATGAATATTCGTCAGTATAGAATTTTGATATAGGGCTGTGAGATTAGAATAGTTGATATTGGTGGCTGCAGAAAGATATAGTGATATATGGGCGCAGTATAGATAGTGATATATTGGCGGCAGTATAAAATAGTGATATATGAGCGGTCAGTATAGATAGTGATAATATGGGTGCAGTATAGAATAGGTGATTAGGGCAGTATATAAAGTTATACTGGAAATGAAGTATAGAATAGTGCTAATATGGGGCATAGTCTAGAATAGGGATATATGGGTTGCAGCATCAATAGTGATATACTGGTGACGCAGGAATATAGATAGTGATAATATGTTGGCGTGCGTATAATCGATAATATATGGGTGCGAATAAATCTAATATATGGGCGCGAATAAATACTGATAAGAGTGGGAGCATATAGAATAGTGATATATGGGCTGTATCGAATAGGATATATGGTGCAGGATAGAATAGTGATATTGGGCATATAGAATAGTGATTTGGGCGCCGTATAGAATAGTTAACATGGGCAGATATATAGGCTAGTGGGGCACGTAACACTAGTTATATGTGGATATATGGGCCATATAGTATGATTATGGGCTGTATAATAATCAAGGGATATATGGTGCAGGATAAACATATATGATTTATGGGCGCAGTATAGAATAGGGTATAAGGCGCATTAATAGAATTGATATATGCGCAGTATAAGAATAGTGATATATAGTCACAGTATAGAATAGTGATATATGGGTGACGAATAGAATATACTTATATGGGCGCGAATGAAATACTGATATATGGCCGGCCAGTATAGAATAGTGGTATATGGGCGCGATAGATAGTGATATATGGCCTGGTATAGACTTATGATTATGGTCAGTTAGAAAATGGATATTGGGTGTAGTAGATAGAATAGTGATATATGGGTGTGTGTGGTTATAGACAGTGTGATATAGTGTGCGCAGTATAGAATAGTGATAATGGGGTGCCGTATAGAACATAGTGATAATGGGGCCTGAGGTATAGATTATTGTCATATTATGGTGCAGTATAGAGTTGTATATTATTTGTGGCGCTATAAAATATTAGATATGGGCAGTATATGGGAATAGCTGCATATATTGGCGCAGTAAGAAGATATTTGATATATGGGTGCAGTATAGAAATGTTATACATATCGGGGCGCAGAATAGTGAATAGAGATAGATTAATGGGGCAGTTACTTGTATGATATATGGGCCAGTAATAGAATATGGATTTATGGGTGCTGGTAAATAAGGGATGTTATGGTGCAGATAATGAGTGATATTGGGCGCAGTATAGAATAGTGTATAATGGGCCCTGGTATAGATAGTGATTATTTGCAGTATATAAAGTTGATATATGGTTGTCATAGATAGTGACTATAGGTGCAGTATAGCATTTTGATATTGGGTGCAGTCTAGACTTTTTGATATATGGTGTGGTTACGAATAGTGATATATCAGTGTGTATAGGAATATAGATATATGGGGAAGGCGCAGTATCGATTGATATAAGGGATGCCGCATATAAATAGTGATTATAATGGGCCTGGTATAGATTAGTATATATTGGGCATATGAAAAGTGATATGGGTTGTGGTTTTTAAAATAGTGATATTGGGTGCAGTAGAGAGTTTGATATAGGGTGCAGTATAGAATTTATGTGGATATTAGGAGTGTTGGTAAAGAATAGTGACACATATTAATGGGTGTTGGTATGAAGAATAAGTATTATGGAGATATGGGCGCAGTATAGAATAGTGATTATACTGGGTGCAGTATAGAATAGTTTATACAGATGGAGAATAGAATATGACATGATGGTCGGATAGCAAAGTATATGGAGTGGTATAAAATAGTGATATATGGGTGCAGTATAAGAATTGATTATATAGTGGATATATGCCACTTATTGATATATGGGTGTGGTATAGAATAGTGATATGGGTGTGGTTGGAAAGTGATATAATGGGCGCAGTATATAATAGTGATATATGGCGCAGTATAGAATCAGTGATATATGGGTGCAGTACTAGAATAGTTTACTCAGGCAGATAGATAGGGATATATGGGCGACAATAACGTGTATGATATATGAACCAAGTATAGAATTGATATATGGGCACAGTATAGAATAGTGATATTGGGTGATACGTATCGAATAAAGGGATAATCAGGTCTATAAATAGTGATTTTGGCGCAGTTATATAAATAGGATCTATAGCTTCGCATTATAGAATAGTGATAGTGGGCGCGTATCGAATAGGTATATGGGCGCAGTAATAAAATAGTGAGATTGGCGTGTTATAGATTAGTCGCTATATGGCGACGTGGGCCGTGCATAATAGTGTATATGGGGGCAGTATATACTAGTGGATTATGGACACGTATACGATAGTGATATATGGAGCGGTATATATAGATGATGTGACAAACTTTACAGTAGGATATACGATAAGGCCCTTTCACGCTGCGTTGGGGGACATATATCCGCTGATACGTCTCATAGCGGTTAAGCGGTCCGGCTGCGCTGTGCATCACCGTTCGGCCAGCATCATGCACTTGGGCTCTTGTAGTTACATTTTATGCTTGGTGGATCTGCTGCATTTCCAGTGTCTCCAGCAGGTGGATCCTGATACATCATTCTGTCAGATCTCAGCTAGATTGTATAGTATATAGATTGTATTGTATAGTGGATGTGTGTATGTATTGTATTGTGTCTAGTGTGTTTTGTATGTGATTATGATAGTGTTTAGTGTGTAGTATGTGCTGTTAAAGTGTAATTGTGTTAGTGTAATGTGGTTGTATAATTTTATAATATAGGTCGTATTGTATATTGGTGTTTGAAAAATTGCAATGTAAAGTGTGTAGTATAGTGTGCATTCTAAGTGTGTAGATAGTTGTACATTAATGGTTAGTTTGTAGTCTATAGTAGTGTGTTGTGGTAGTGTGTAAAGTGTGTTGCATGTGCATAATGTATAGTGTTCAGTGTGTTAGTGTATAGTTTGTAAAGTGTATAGTTTGTAATGTATAATTTGTAGTGTTTAGTGTGTTGGTATACGGTATGTACGTAGTGTGTATGTTGTAGTGTCAATGTGTGTTTACGGTACATAGTGTGTCCTATGTAAACATATTGGGACTCATTTACTAAGGTCCAAACGTCGGACTTTCTCAGGTTTCCCCATATTCCCGCAATTGGATGTTGGCCCATCGGGCGTGGCCGTCAGGAACCGACGGATTCGGAAACCCGCAGAATTTAAAAGAGTAATTTGTGGTCGCAAGATCAAGCACTCACTGCACCGGACGGAAAGGTGAACTCCGGCAGGACCTCGGCGCAGCAGCGACACCTGCTGATATTGGGAGCGCGACCTTAGTGATACTGCCGGCAAACCCGAATCAGCTTCGGACAACACGCCGCAGGATACAACTGGTTAGTTAATGATGTCCCAGTGAATAGTGTGTACTAGCAGTGTATAGTGTGTTTATAGTGTGTATATATATTGTGCAGTGTGCGTTGATACTGTGTGTGTATATGTATAGTATGTACAAATGTAGCGTATAGCTGTCCCATGCCATAAACACCATCGCAGCGCCTCAGCTGAGCCCTCCATGCCTAACACCTCTTCAGACGCCATCAGCTGATCCCTCCATGCCATAGCAACTCTCTGCAGGCGCCATCAGCTGACCCCTCCATGCCATAAACCCCACTGCAGTGTCCAGCAGCTGATCTCTAAATGCCATAATATCTCTGCAGCGCCATCTGCTGTTCCATCCATGCCATAACACTTCTGCAGCACCATCAGTTTATCCCTTCATGCCATAACACCTCTGCAGCACCATCAGCTGTCCCATCCATGCCATAACACCTTTGCAGTGCCATCATAGTATCATAGTATATAAGGCCAGAAAAAGACCCATCTGCCTGCACACCCTGTTCCTACGTTCCTGTTCCCATGCTCCTGTGTGTTCCCGTTCCCGTGCTCCTGTGTATTCCAGTCCATTCCTGTGTTCCCGTTCCCTTCTGCCTGGACCTCCCGTTGCTGACCCCAGATTGGACTTGACCTTGGATCTCTGCCGCCTGCCCTGACCGTGTGCCTGAACTTTACCACGAGACTTTCTCCTGTATTGGTACCTCGACCTTGGCTGCTACCGCGGGCTAGTCACGCCTGTGGAACGACCTGGTGGCACCCCGCCCCTGCAATACCATCCCGATTTGCGGCAGGCTCTGGTGAAGACCAGGTGCACTAGATTCTGGTCCCAGGTGTCGGCTAGTACACCTCCCGCGGGTTGCTCCACAGGATCCACAATCCCGCATTCTGACAGACATCTCCCATATTTTCTTTGGTTGGGTGAGATCGAGGGGATACTACATTCATATATGTTTTATCAGATTTGAAGCATTTTTTTAATGCTTTAAACATTTTTTTTTTCATGTCATCATCTCTACCATATACTGTAATAGAGTTGTACTGAAGTATATGGTGGATTCACTGATGATCTGTTACAATGTGCCCCCAGCACATTGTCACAGATCATCAGGAATGACATAGCCTGGAGTCTCATACAGACTCCAAGCTGTCAAGGTCACAATGTCACGGGGAGTGACGATCAGAGCCAAGATGGCAGCGCCTATGCAGTGCCGGCTGTTACATGTTGCTGCCAGATTTGCAATATGCAGCAAACATCCAGTCTGTATGGAGAGGGCTGGTGCAAGGCCCAGATTTATGAAAGCCCCTGCACCAACTATGACTATTAATAGCAGTGAAGAAGTAAACTACCATCTGCAGGACCTTTACCCATTTACCTGGCCGGATAAAGCTCTGGCATATTTAGGGATTATGATTGCACACAACTCAGAGAAGACTGGTAAAATTAATTCAATTAATTTAATAAATTGAGTAAAAAAAGAAATAAACAAAATGGCGACAAATAAACTTAACTTAGATAATCAGGATTAATGCGGTTAAGATGTTAATTTTACCGAAATTTTTATTCTATTTTTGGAGAAGACCATTGGAATACTGCAAAAGGACCACAAGGGAAGTGCAATGAAATTTATTTGGGCGAGGAAAAGACCCAGTATTTCGAGAAAGACACTAAGGGGCTTATTTACTAAGGTCCCACGGCCACACTTTCGCCGGGCCTTCCGACGTTTTTGGGTTTTGCGCAGCTGTGACAGGTGTTTAACAGGGGATTGTGTTGCACGTGATCGGATTTTGGCTTTTATTCGAAAGAAATCAGGGGGAGTGCCATCGGACGATCCGACTGATTCGGACTGAGTGCAGGATTTACCATTCAAATTCTGTCCCATGACAATGCACTTACATGCACCAGGAAGAAGAAGGTGAACTCCTGGGACCTGAGCGGGGAAGCAACACATGCAGGATATTGGGCGCACGATCTTAGTGAATCGCGGCACAGCGCATTATACACGGACAATGCACTTTCGGTGAACTCCTCTGGACGGGTAAGTAAATGAGCCCCTAATTATTCCACTCTCCTTAGGAGGGATGGGAATCCCTATCATATGGCAACATTGATAGAATCTGTTAAACCTCTTTGGAATGCAAAAAACCCTGAAATTGGGCAGACTTAGAAAAGTCTATAAATAGTGATGTCCCTTCCAAAGCATTTTGATAGGTTCAATCTTTAACAATGTGGGAATAAAGAAACCCAATTGTGAGGTTACTAAAACTATCTTAAAATCCTGGATAAGATACATAAAGGGGAATACAAGCATCATGATTAAAGAAGGAGTTATCAGGTTTTCTGATTTACAATAAAAGCAGGATATCCCTTCACATTATGGATTCCTATATATCCAGCTCAGAGACAGCATCAAAGCCTCCGGTATCGTAAATAGACTTAAATATCCATTATCTATCAAGACGTCTTGCTTGAAAAGAGTAAATACAAATTACATTATGGGGCTCATTTACTTACCCGGCCGCTGGAAATCACAGAAAGTGCATTGTCCGGGTATAATGCCCTGTGCCGCGATTCACTAAGATCGTGCGTCCGATATCCTGCATGTGTCACTTCCCTGCTCAGGTCAACTCCAAGTATCACTTCGCTCCGGCCCGCCGGAAAAACTAATCCTCCATGAGATTGGCACCGGCTACGGCTGTGATGCCCGCCACAACTAATGGCCGAGCAGCAGCAGAGACATCGCCAGGAGATTCAAACTGATCCCAGGGAAGATTCTGGGGAGAACGGAAAGATTACTGACGGAGGAGGCGCCTAATAACCCAGAATCCAAAGAAACCAAAACCGCACAGCATTAACCCTATCCTGACCAGAGCACCAACAAAATCTGTAGTAGATGTGTCCTGCAGTCCTATGTAACACCACAGATAACACAGTGATATCTCTGAGTACAATCATGTTAATGTGTCCTGCAGTCCTGTTAACCCACAATAACACGTGATATCTCTGAGTACAGATCATGTAGTAGATGTGACCTGCAGTCCTATGTAACCACCACATAACACAGTGATTCTCTGAGTACAGATCATGTAGTAGATGTGTCCTGCAGTCCTAGTAACACCACAGATAACACAGTGATGTCTCTGAGTACAGATCATGTAGTAGATGTGACCTGCATCCTATGTAACACCACAGATACACAGTGATTCTCTGAGTACAGATCATGTAGTAGATGTGACCTGCAGTCCCATGTAACAGCACAGATAACACAGTGATATCTCCCTGAGTCAGATCATTAGTATATATGTGTCCTGCAGTCCTTGTAACACCCACAGATACACAGTGATATCTCTGAGTACAGATCATGTAGTAGATGGTCCTGCAGCGTCCTATGTCACCCACAGATAACACAGTGATATCTCTGAGTACAGATCATGTAGTAGATGTGTCCTGCAGTCCCATGTAACCACCACAAAAACACAGTGATATCTCTCTTAGTACAGCTCATGTGGTGTAGATGTGTCCTGCAGTCCTATGTAACACCACAGATAACACAGTGATATCTCTCTGAGTACAGTCAGTAGTAGATGTCCTGCAGTCCTATGTACCACCACAGATACACAGTGATATCTCTCTTAGTACAGATCATGTAGTAGATGTGTCCTGCAGTCCTATGTAACCCAACAGATAACACAGTGATATATCTCTGAGTACAGATGATGTAGTAGATGTGTCCTCAGTCCTATGTAACAACCACAGATAACACAGTGATATCTCTGGTACATCAGTAGTAGAGTGGCCCTGCAGTCCTATGTAACACCACAGATACACAGTGAATCTCTCTAGTACAGATCTGTAGTAGATGTTCCCTGCCGTCCTATGAACACCCCACAGATAACACAGTGATCTCTCTCTGACTACAGATCATGTAGTAGATGTGTCCCGCAGTCCTATTAACACCACAGATAACACAGTGTATCTCTGGAGACAGATCATGTAGTGATGTTCCTGCAGTCCTATGTAACACCACAGATAACACAGTGATACTCTCTGAGTACAGATCATGTAGTAGATGTGTCCTGCAGTCCTATGTAACACACAGATAACACAGTGATATCTCTGAGTACAGCTCATGTAGTAGATGTGTCCTGCAGTCCTATGTAACACCACAGATAACACAGTGATACTCTCGATTACAGTCGATGTAGGTAGATGTGTCCTGCAGTCCTATGTAACACCACAGATAACACAGTGAATCTCTGAGTACAGATCATGTAGTAGATGTGTCCTGCAGTCCTATGTACACCACAGATAACACAGTGATATCTCTGAGTACAGATCATGTAGTAGATGTGTCCTGCAGTCCTATGTAAACACCACAGATAACACCAGTGATATTCTCTCTGAGTACAGTATCATGTAGTAGATGTGTCCTGCAGTCCTAGTACACCCAGATAACACAGTGATATCTCTTGAGTACGATCATGTAGTAGTGTGACCTGCAGTCTATGTAACACACAGATAACACAGTGATACTCTCTGATTACAGATCATGCAGTAGATGTGTCCTGGCATCCTATGTAACACCACAGATAACACAGTGATATCTCTGAGTACAGATCATGTAGTAGATGTGTCCTGCAGTCCTATGTCACCACAGATACACAGTGATATCTCGAGTACAGATCATGTAGTAGATGTCCGCAGTCCTATGTAACACCACAGTATAACACAGTGATACTCTCTGAGTACAGATCATGTATAGATGTTCCGCGTCTATGTAACACCACAGATAACACAGTGTATCTCTGAGTACGTATGTAGTAGATGTTCCTGCAGTCCTATGTAACACCACAGATAACACAGTGATATCTCTGAGTAGCAGATCATGTAGTAGATGTGTCCTGCAGTCCTATGTAACACCACAGATAACACAGTGATATCTCTGAGTACAGATCATGTAGTTAGATGTTCCTGCAGTCCTATGTACACACCACAGATAACACAGTGATATCTCTCTGAGTACAGATCATGTAGTAGATGTGTCCTGCAGTCATGTAACACCACAGATAACACAGTGATATCTCTGAGTACAGATCATGTAGTAGATGTCCTGCAGTCCTATGTAACACCAGATAACCAGTGATATCTCTGAGTACAGATCATGTAGTAGTGTGTCCTGCAGTCCATGTAACCCACAGATAACACATGATATCTCTGAGTACAGATCATGTAGTAGATGTGTCCTGCAGTCCTATGTAACACCACAGATACACAGTGAATCTCTCTGAGTACAGATCATGTAGTAGATGTGTCCTGCAGTCCTATGAACACACAGATAACAGTGATATCTCTGAGTACAGATCATGTAGTATGTGTCCTGCAGTCCTATGTAACACCACAGATAACACAGTGATATCTCTGAGTACAGATCATGTAGTAGATGTGTCCTGCAGTCCTATGTAACACCACAGATAACACAGTGATATCTCTCTGAGTACAGATCATGTAGTAGATGTGTCCTGCAGTCCTATGTAACACCACAGATAACACAGTGATATCTCTGAGTACAGAGCACAGGCCCCTTTAACCCTAAACCAATATTCGCCGATAAAAAACACACAGAGACTTGGATTAAAGTTGAACATATGTGGGTTGACATGAGGGTCGGCCACAGCTTTATATATTAGTAATAAACATTTCTTATTTTTGTATATTATTTTTTTTTTATTATTTAAAACATAATTTGAACAGGTAAACATTTAAATAACAACAAACAAGTGCAACAAAACCCCTCCCACCTGTATGCCGGGCCAGCCAATGGGCATGTAGCCATAACCCAACTAACCGCCCTGTGACAATAGTAACCCGAAAATACCTTAAACAAGGAGGGCGGTGGGAAACGCAATCCAGAAAGAGGGTGAGTGACGTCTGCAGCCCTATTATTGCTATGACCCACTTCCTGTACCACCCACGACACAAGCCCGCCCCTATTCACGTAGCCCCCACCCTCCCTGGGATCGCAGGGAGACAGAAAGGAAAGGGAAAAAACCACCTCATTTAAAGAGGCCTATTCCTGTACTATAACCCCGTTACCTAGACCCCTTGTGCATGCATTAGCCCAGGGGGCATGACCTTTTTGGCTGAGAGAGCCCTGAACCCCACCTATTTTAAAATGTTATTCCGGAAGACCGTAGAATATGCACATTCCCCCGAGGAGATAGGTAGCCTCAGTGGTCATGGGTTGCCCCGCCTATCTACCGTCTCAGATCGCAGGCACCCCTCCCCTCCTCTGTGCGACGCCCCTTTCATAGCTCACTCACGTCTCCATGTACTGCTCCCGTCATGGCTGCGCGTGCCGCGAGATTTAACTGCGCACTGCTGATTGTCGCTACCCACTTTCTTGGTTCCCACGCTTTTCGAGTTTTCTTCTTGGATATGAGGAAGCTTCGTGACCCCGGACCTGTTTTGATCTGCCAGCCCTGACCTCTTTTGCTCCGTCCCCTACCTCGCATCATTGCCACCTGTCCTTGACCGCCTGCTGTTCCTGAACACAAGACTTTCTAGTGATCCTGTACCTCAACCTTGGCTGCCACCGCAGACAAGTCTTGCCTTTGGACCGACCAGGTGGTACCTTTACGGCAGCAGACCCTCACTACTTGCGGCGGGCTCTGGTGAAGACCAGGTGCAAGCCGTTTTAGCCCGAAAAAAGTGCACAGTCCGACAAAAGTGCCCCTTATGATCCGTAGTAAATGAGCCCCACTGTGTTTTAAAACACGTTCAAAACGCACCATATGACCACACCCTAATAGCCACTGATTCTCCACTAGGGGATTCTAGGAAATATGCAGACAGAAAGCCTAATGACTTCATGTAGGATCCTGCCACCTGACAGGATAAGACAAAGGCAGACGGAAGATGGTCACAGCGAAGAGATGCCTCAGAGACCAAGCAACAATGGTACGAAAGCAGTGTATAGTGAGCTCCCCCTAGTGGTGGTGTATAATCTGTATGTAGTGATCTCCCCCTAGTGGTGGTGTATAATCTGTATGTAGTGAGCTCCCCCTAGTGGTGGTTGTATAATCATCATGTAGTGAGCTCCCCCTGGTGGTGGTGTATAATCTGTATGTAGTGACCTCCCCCTAGTGGTGACTGATATGTATGTAATGAACTCCCCCTAGTGGCGACTGTATAATCTGTATGTAGTGAGCTCCCCCTCGGTGGTGGTTTATAATCTGTATGGTTGATTACGTCCCCTAGTGTGACTGATATGTATGTATGTGAGCTCCCCCTCGTTGTGTCTGTATAATCGTATGTTGTGAGCTCCCCCTATTGGGGACTGTAGATGTATGGTTAATGAGGCTCCCGCCTAGTGTTGGCTGTATAATCGTATGTAGTGGCTCCCCTAGGTGGCTGTATAATCTGTATGTAGTGACCCTCCCCCTAGTGGTGTTGTATATCTGTATGTAGTGAGCTTCCCCCTAGTGGCGACTAGTCATAATACTGTAATGTGTGTAGCTCCCCCTCGTGGTTGGCTATATAATCGTTGTATTAGTGAGCCTCCCCCTAGTGGTGGCTATATAATCTGTATGTTGTGAGCTCCCCCTAGTGGTGACTGATATGTATGTAATGAACTCCCCCAAGTGGCGACTGTATAATCTGTATGTAGTGAGCTCCCCCTAGTGGTGGCTGTATAATCTGTACGTAGTGAGCTCCCCCTAGAGGTGGCTGTATAATCTGTATGTAGTGAGCTCCCCTAGTGGTGGGTATAATCTGTATGTAGTGAGCTTCCCCCAGTGGTGGCGTATATTGTATATAGTGACCTCCCCCTAGTGGGAAATGTATAATCTATAGGTAGTGAGCTCCCCCTAGTGGTGGTGTATAATCTGTATGTAGTGATCTCCCCTAGTGGTGACTGATATGTATGTAATGAACTCCCCCTAGTGGCGACTGTATAATCTGTATGTAGTGAGCTCCCCCTCGTGGTGGCTGTATAATATGTATGTTGTGAGCTCCCCTAGTGGTGATGACTGTATGTATTAACACTCCCCCAAGTGGCGCTGTATAATTCTGTATGTAGTGAGCTCCCCTAGGTGGTCTGTGGTAAGTCTGTATGTAGTGAGCTCACCCCTAGTGGTGACTCTGTATAATCTGTAATTAGTGAGTCTCCCCCTACTGAGTGTGTATAATCTGTATGTAGTGAGCTCCCCCTAGTGGTGACTGTATAGTTTGTATGAAGTATACTCCCCTAGGGTGACTTTTTAATCTGTATGTAGTGAGCTCCCCCTAGCGGTGGCTGTATAATCTGTATGTAGTGGAGCTCCCCTAGCGGGATTGGGTGTAAATCTGCATGTAATGACTTACCCTATTGGGACTGTTATCTGTATGTAGTTGAGCTCCTCCTAGTGGTGGTGTAATATCTGTATGTAGTTGATCTCCCCCTAGTGGTGGCGGTATAATCTTATTAGTGAGCTCCCCCTAGTGGTGGCTGTATATCTGTATGTAGTTGAGCTCCCCTGCATGGCTGTATTCCTGTATGTTAATGAACTTCCCCTATGTAGACTGTTAATCTGTATGTAGTGGCTCCCCCTATGGGCTATGACTGTACTCTACCCGGGGTTACTTAACGTATTATCCTCCCTAGTGGCGACTGTCATAATATTATGTACGGTTCACCCTATTGCTGGATAGTGAGAGCTTGACTCAATGTAAGAGCTCGCACCTATGGCTGACTTAATATATGATATGTAGTAATTAATCCCCCATAGTGGCGATCGTACTAATCTGTCTATGTAGTCAGATCAACCCCTGTGGTGACGTATAGCGTTATGTAGTGAATAATCCCCCAGTGGGACACTGATCTGTAGTATGACTCCATTGATTATACGATGTGAGATCCGTATTATCCCTCATTGTCTATATGACCGATAATAACTATATAGTAAATACACATAATTTTATCAATATATATCTTTAGGGCGGCAGTATAGAATCGTATTATAGTGGGGTGCAGATTTAGATATGAGACTATGGGGCTCAAGTGTATAGAATAGTGAATAATATACGGCACATAACTGGAAGTTTATAGTTGGTGCAGTATATCAAAAGTGGATATATGGTGTGTGTATAGACTAGTGAATATGGTCAGTATGATTTTGATATAGGCTGTGAGTTGATGTGTATTTGGCTGCAGAGTATAGTGATATATGGAGCGCAGTTGAATAGTGATACCTATCTGGCGCAGATAGCAATGTATAGCAGATAGATAGTGATATTGGAGCGGCAGTATAGAAGTAGTGATAATTGTGGGCATATAGAATGAGTGATATATGGGTGCAGTATATAAAGTTATCACTGGAATGTAACGCCGTATAGATAGTGCTAATATGGTGCTGTCTAGAATAGGATGTGCATAAATGATAGGGTCGTCCAGATAGGATATACTGTGCGATATATGGAGTAATAGTTGCGGGAAATGTACTATATGGGTGCAGAATACTAATATATGGGCGCCGAATTACAATACTGTATATGTGGGAGCATATATGAATAGTGATATATGGGGCTGTATACGAATACGGGATATATGGTTGCAGGATAAATAGTGAATATCTGGCGCGTATAGAATAGTTGATACTACTGGCGCCGTATAGATAGTTATAACATGGGCGCAGAATATAGGTAGGGGACAAATTATACTGGTGCAGTCTCATGGGCACATAGTAGATATGATCTTTGGTGCTGTATAAAATCGGGATATATGTGTCGTATAGAACTGATTGGGCTCTAGAAGGTATAGCAGGATAATAGATGGATATATGTCGCAGTATAGAAGTGATATATAGCCATATAGAATAGTGATTATGGGGTCTAGAATAGGGAATATCACTTATAAATAGGATATGGGCGCGAATAGATACTCTATATATGGACGCGGATGTATGAATAGTGGCATATAGCATAGATGGTATATGGCCTGTATAGAGAATGATTTATGGTTGACAGATTAGAATGGATATCTGGTGTGTAAGCATATGATAAAAAGTGATGCTATGGTGGTGGATAGAAGTGTGATATGTGTGCGATAGACTAGGATCTATGGGCGTATAGTATAATGGGCTCACCGTATCAGACATAGTGAAATGGGGCCTGGGTATAGATTATTGTATATTATGGGTGCAGTATAGACGTTGATATTATTTGGGCGCAGTATAAATATGTATATGGGCGCAGTATAGAATATGATATATTGGCGCATTATAGTACAGCTAGTTATATATGGGGTGCAGTATAGAAAGTTTACATAACATGGGCGCAGATAGAGATAGAGAGGATTATGGGCGCAGTATACTTAGTGATGAATGGGCCAGTATAGAATATGATATAAATGAGAAAGAAGAAGAGAAAACGACTAAAGTGAGATGAAAGCGGGGAGAGAAACTTAAAGGAAGAAGGAATAGGGGGGAATGGATGGACGGAAAGAAGGAAGAATTGGAGGGACTAGTGAAGTAAAGAGGGAGGGGGGAGGGGCAGTATCGCCCAAGAGGGAAAAAGGGTTTTTTCTTTCATGAATAGGGATATATGGGTGCAGGATAAAATAGTGATATATGGGCGCAGTGATAGAATAGTGATATAGGCCTGGTCTAGTTATGATATATTGGTGCATGTCTATCAAGTGATATATGGGTGTGGGTATACCTAGTGATATATGGTGTGCAGTATAGACTTTTTGATATCTTGTGGCAGTCTAGACTTTTGATATATGGTCTGTGGATAGCATCGTGGCTATATGGGTGTGGTAATCGATAGTTCTATCTGTGCGCAGTATAGAATAGTGGATATATGGTCGCAGTATAGAATAGTGATATATGGGCCTGGTATAGATTAGGGATAATGTGTTCAGTAATAGAAAGTGATATATGGGTGTGGTATTAATAGTGATATAGTCGTATAGAATTTTGATATAGGGGTGCATTATATAATTTTGATATATTGGTGTTGTATAGAATAGTGATTATGGGTGTGGTTAGAATAGGATATATGGCTCAGTATAGATAGTGATATATGGGTGCAGTATCGAATAGTTATACATGGGCGCAGAATAGAATAGTGGGATTATGGGTGCAAGTATAGAAAATGATATATGGGGTGGTATTAATAGTGATATATGGGTGCGTATGAATTTGATATCTGGGTGCAGTATAGAATTTTGATATATGTGGTGTGTGTATAAGAATAGTGCTATATGGGTGTGGTAGAGAATAGTGATATATGGGCCGCAGTATATAATAGTGATATATTGGCCTCGCAGTATAGAATAGTGATTATGGGTGCAGTATAGAATAGTTATAGCATGGGCGCCGAATAAGATAGGGATAATGGCGCAGTATACTGAGTGGATTATGGGCCAGTATAGATAGTGATATATGGCCAAGTATAAATCGTGATTATGGGTGCTGTATAGAACATAGGGATATCTGGCGTGCATTATAAAATAGTGATTTTATTGGGGCGCATAATAGAAATAGGTATATAGGCTCATTATAGAATAGTGATATAGGGCGCCGTATAGAAAGTATATATGGGCGGCAGTTGCTGTGCGTCTAGAGTTTTCTCTGGGGGGGCGTGTTTTTTCATATTCCTCGCTTATGGGGCGCAGTTATACAAAAATATGTGATATATGGGGCGTGTCCTAGTCTGATTAGTACCCTCGGAAGGGTCAGAATAAGAATAATGGGTGCCCTTCTTATGGACACGGTATAAGAATAGTGATATAGGATGCGGTAATAGAATAGGATAGTGATGACTGACAAACATTTACAGTAGGATATAACTATAAGGCCCCTTTCACGCTGCCTTGTGGGGACATATATCTGCTGATATACGTCCTCATGCGGTTAAGGCGTCCGGCGCGCGGCTGTACACTCACCCAGCTATGCCGACCTCAGCAACATTGGTGGCTCTTGTAGTTCCTTTTATTGCTTGGTGGTCTGCTGCATTTCCCAAGTGTCTCCAGCAGGTTGCGATCCTGATACATCATCTTCAGATCTCAGCTAAGTGTAAGTATATAGAGTGTATTTGTATAGTGGATGGTGTTATGGTATGTATTGTTTCTAGTGTGTTGTAAAGTGAGTATTTAGTGTTTATGTGTATTATGTCTGTCCCCTGGTATCGTGTGTAGAGAGTGTACTGGGTTTTATAATGTAATAAAAGTATCGTCCTGTATTGGTATATTGTTGTTTAGAATCATGTGCATGTAAAGTGTGTAGTATATATTTGCTTCTACGTGTGTAGTATTTCTGTACATTAAATGTGTAGTTTGTAAGGCCTATAGTATGTGTTGTGTAGTGTTTAAAGTGTTTTGCATGTGCATAATGTATAAGTGTTAAGTGTGTAGTGTATGTTGTAATGTATAATTTGTATGTATAATGTGTGTGTTTTAGTGTGGTTGTGTATACGGTATATTACGTCGTTGTGTAGTGTGTATGTTCAATGTGGTGTTTGTAGTACATCTTGTGTACTATTAAACTTTGGGGCTCATTTACTAAGGGTCCAAACGAGCGGACTTTCGTCAGTGTTTTCCACATATTTCCACAATTGGATTGTGGCGCAATCGGGGCGTGGCCTCAGCCACCCGACGGATTCGGAAAAACAGCAGAATTTAAAAGAGAATTTGTGTCCAAGATCAAGCCCTCACATGCACCGTGACGGAGAAGTGAACTCCGGCGGACCTCGCGCAGTCATCGACAACCTGCGGGATTATTGGGAGCGCGACGCTTCAGTGAATCCCGGCAAACCCGAATAGCTCGTACACACGCCGCAGATCGCAACTGGTTAGTAATGTGCCCATTGAATAGTGTTACTAGGCAGTTATAGTATGTTTGTTAGTGTGTAGTATATATGTCAGTGTGCCGTTGTATACTGTGGTAGTGTATAAGTATAAGTATGTACAATGTAGCGGATAGCTGCTCCCATGCCATAGACACCTCGCCCGCGCCATCAGCTGATCCCTCCATGCCATAACACCTCTTCAGCGCCATCCAGCTGATACCTCCATGCCATAGCACCTCTGCAGCGCCTCATCTGACCCCTCCCCATCCATAACACCACTGCAGTTTCATCAGCTGATCTCTAAGTGCCATAATATCTCCTGTGCAGCGCCATCTCTGTCCATCCATGCCATAACACTCGCAGCAGCCATCAGTTTATCCTTCATGCCATACACCTCTGCAGCACCCTCACGGTCCCATCCATGCCAGAACACCTTTGCCTGCCAATCATAGTATCATCAGTGATATCAGGCAGAAAACAGACCCACTGCCTGCACACCCTGTTCCCTACGTTCCTGTCCCATGCTTGCCTGTGTTGCCCTTCCCGTGCTCCTGTGTATTCCGTGTCATTCGCCGTGTTCCCGTTCCCTTCTGCCTGGACCTCCCGTTGCTGACCCCAGATTGGAACTTGACCTTTGCTCTCTGCCGCCTGCCCTGACCGGTGTCCCTGAATTTACCACAGACTTTCCCTGTATTGGTACCCTCCGACTTTGGCTGCTACCGCGGGCTATTCACGCCTGTGGAACTACCTGGTGGCACCCCGCCCCTTCAATACCCATCCCGATTTTCGTCAGGCTCTGGGTGAAGACTCAAGGTGCCACTTGATTCTGGTCCCGTTTCGGCTGTACCACCTCCCGCGGTGGTCGCATAGTATTCCACAATCCGCATTCTGACAGAGCCTCTCCCATATTTCTTTGGTTGGTTGAGATCGAGGGGATCTAAACATTCATATATGTTTTTATCAGATTGAAGCATTTTTTTAATGGCTTTAAACATTGTTTTTTTTTCATGTCATCACTTCTACCATTATACTGTAATAGAGTGTGTGCTGAAGTTATATGGTGGATTCCACTGATGATCTGTTCCCAATGTGCCCCCAGCACATTGTCCACAATCATCAGGCATGACATAGCCCTGGAGTCTCATACAGACTCCAAGCTGGCAAGGTCACATGTCACGGAGTGACGATCAAGCCCAGATGGCATCGCCGTAGTGGCAGTGCCGGCTGTTACATGTTCGGCCATTTGCAATATGCAGCAACATCCAGTCTTATGGAGATGGCTGGTGCAAGGCCCAGATTATAAAGCCCCTGCACCAACTATGACTAATTAATAGCAGAGGAAGAAGTACACTACGCATCTGCAGGACCTTTTAACCCATTAACCGGCGGATAAAGCTCTTCTGGCAATATTCGGGATTATGAATTGCACACAACTCGAGAAGACTGGTAAAATTAATTCAATTAATTTAATCATTGAGTAAAAAAGAAATAGACAACATGCGACAAATAAACTTAACTTAGATAATCATGGGCCTGCTTTGCCTGCGGTTCCGCTTTGTTCCTTTTCCCCGCCATTTTTCTTCTCTTTTTGGCGACGCCCCTTGGCCTACTGCCCCAGGACCCCAAGGTAAGTGCAATGGCCTTTAATTTGGGCTATGAACATCCCCCAGTATTTCGGAAACCCTAAGGGGCTTTTACTAACTCTACGGTCCCCCCCGTCCAACTTTCGCCGGGCTTTCCGATGGTTTGGGGTTTTGCGACAGCTGTGACAGTGTTTAACAGGGGGATTGTGGTCACAAACGTGATCGGATTTGGATTTATTATTCGAAAGAAATCAGGGGGAGTGCCATCGGCGATCCGACTGATTATTCGGACTGAGTGCAGGATTCCCATACCATTCAATATTCTTCGGTCTGTTCTGTCCATGACAATGCACTTTTACGAAACAAAATGCAAACCAGCCATGAAGAATAAGGTGACCTACTGACCCTAGCGGGGAAGCCAAACAGGACCTTGCAAAGGATAATTGGGCGATCTGATCTTAGTGATCGCGGCACAGCGCCATATACACTTACAAAAATGCACCTTTCGGTGACTCCTCTGGACGGCAATAAATGAAGCACCCCCCCTAATTATTCCCCTCCCTTGGAGGGGAATGGGAATCCCTATCATATGGCAACATGATCGAATCTAAAAGACTAATCAACAAACCTCTTTGAATGCAAAAACCCTAAAAATTGGGCAGACTAGAAAATCTAAAATATTGATTGTCCCCTTCCAAAGCATTTTTGATAGGTTCAATCTTTTACGCAATGTGGGAATAACAAACCCATTGTGAGATTACTAAAACTCTCTTAAATCCGGATAGATACTAAAGGGGAAATACAAGCATCATGATTAAAGAAGAGTTATCAGGTTTTCTATTACAATAAAGCAGGATCTCCCTTGACATTATGATTCCTATATATCCACTCAAACACCATCAAAGGACCTCCGGTAATCGATAGACTTAAATATCCCTTTATCGACAAGACGGTCTTGCTTAAAAAGAGTAAAACAAATACCATATGGGGGGCTCCTTTACTTACCTCGGCCGCTGGAAATCACAGAAGTTGCATTGTCCGGTTCGTATAATGCCTGTGTCCGCGATTCACTAGGACGTGCGTCTGATATCCTGCATGTGTCAGCTCTCTTAGTGATATATGGGCGCAGTATAAAATAGTGATATATGGGCGTGTTATAGAATAGTGATATATGGGCGCAGTATAAAATAGTGATATATGGGCGTGTTATAGATTAGTGATATATGGGTGCAGTATAGAATAGTGATATATGGACACGGTATAGAATAGTGATATATGGGCGCAGTATAGAATAGGATAGTGATGACTGACAAACATTTACAGTAGGATATAACTATAAGGCCCCTTTCACGCTGCCGTTGTGGGGACATATATCCGGCTGATATACGTCCTCATAGCGGGTTAAGGCGTCCGGCGCGCGGCTGTACACTCACCCGAGCTATGGCCGAGCATCAGCACATTGGTGGCTCTTGTAGTTACATTTTATTGCTTGGTGGATCTGCTGCATTTCCCAAGTGTCTCCAGCAGGTGGCGATCCTGATACATCATTCTGTCAGATCTCAGCTAAGTGTATAGTATATAGAGTGTATTGTATAGTGGATGGTGTGTATGGTAGTGTATTGTGTCTAGTGTGTTGTATAGTGATTAATGTATAGTGTTTAGTGTGTAGTATGTGCTGTAAATTGTATATGATCCCTCCATGCCATAACACCTCTGCAGCGCCATCAGCTGACCCCTCCATGCCATAACACCACTGCAGTGTCATCAGCTGATCTCTATATGCCATAATATCTCTGCAGCGCCATCTGCTGTTCCATCCATGCCATAACACTTCTGCAGCACCATCAGTTTATCCCTTCATGCCATAACACCTCTGCAGCACCATCAGCTGATCCCTCCATGCCACAACATTACTGCAGCACCATCAGCTGATCCCTCCGTGCCATAACACCTCTGCAGCGCCATCAGCTGATCCCTCCGTGCCATAACACCTCTGCAGTGCCATCAGCTGATTCCTCCGTGCCATACCACCACTGCAGCGCCCTCAGTTGATCCCTCCATGCCATAACACCTCTGCAGTGTCATCAGCTGATCTCTATATGCCATAATACCTCTGCAGCGCCGTCAGCTGATCCCTCCGTGCCATAACACCTCTGCAGTGCCATCAGCTAATTCCTCCGTGCCATAACACCACTGCAGCGCCTTCAGTTGATCCCTCCATGCCATAACACCTCTGCAGCGCCATCAGCTGACCCCTCCACACGCCAACCTCTCATAGCCGGAATCTACGCGCTATCTCGCTGCCTCAACTCCATAACCTCTCAATAATCTGGGAATCTAGCGCTTCTCCTGCCTCCAACATCCATAACCTCTCATAATCCTGGAATCTAGGCTATTCTGCTCTCCAAATCACTAACCTCTCATAATCCTGGAATCTAGCGCTCTGCTCCTGTCCTCCAACATCCATATCCGAATCGGGATCCGAATTCGCTGGAATCTAACGCTGATCTCGTCTGTACTCCAACTCAAAAACAGCTCTAATCATGGAGAGCGCTACTCCTGTTCCCAACATCCAGAACCTCTCAGAATCCTTGTCCACTCAAGCACTATATCTCGTCTCTAACATCCAGAACTCATCATAATCCTGTAGTAAATCAAGCTATCTCCTGGCCTCCAACATCCAGAACCTGCTAATAATCAATGTATAATCAAGCCACTATCTCCTGTCTCCAACATCCATAACCTTCATAATCCTGAAATCAAGCACTAATCTCTGCCTCCATCATCCAGAACCTCTCATATCCTGGAATCTAGCGCTAATCTCTGCCCCAAACATCATAACCTCTCCTAATCCTGGAAATCAAGCACTATCTCCTGCCTCCAACATCCATAACCTATCATATCCTGGAATCTAGCGCTCTCTCCTGCCTAAACATCCAGAACCTCTCATAATCCTGGGACTCTAGGGCTATCTCTGCCTCCAACATCCTAACCTCTCATATCCTGGAATCTAGTGCTATCTCCTGCCTCCAAATATACATAACCTCTATATCCTTAAATCAAGCGCTATCGACTGCCCAACATCCATAACCTCTCATAATCCTGGATCAAGCACTCTCTCCTCTCAAACATCCAGAACCTATTCAAATCCTTAAATAAGCGCTATCGACTGCCTCCAACTCCAAACCTTCTATAATCCTGGATCTAGAGCTATGTCATGCCTCCAAATCTAATCCGAATCTAGTGCTATCCCTGCCTCTATCATCCAGAACCTCTTTGTCTGGAATCTAGTGCTATTCTGCCCCGTCATCCGAACCTCTTCTAATCCTGCAATCAGCGCTATCTCTTGTTTCCATACTCCCGACTCTGCGCGTCCCTGGTCTCCTCCGGCCTCTGTTTTCTCCCCTTTTATCGCTGCTTATTACCATTTATTTGCTGTTTCTTTTCTTCCCTGCAAGAAATTGATTTTCCTTCCTTCCTTCCGCTCCTGGCCTACGCTGAATGTTCGATAATTCATTGAAATATCTAATGATTACAGCCCTCGACGTTTTAAGATATCATATATGGGCGCAATTTGGCAAATTATTCGCCGGTAATGTATAGCTTGTCAGAGGTATTTAAGAGGCTGAGAGCTCAGGGCTTATCTCTACGCGCAGGGCTCCTCCGCGTTACACAATCCGTCTGCTCCTGTTTCCAGCTTCCCAGTGAGTGGAGGATCCGGCAGGTGAAAGGCGCCTTTATAGGGCTGGCAAATAAGCTGCTCCGTCCTCCGCCGCGGCTTCTTTTGGGAAAGTGAGAAGCGTCAGAACTAAGTTTCTGTATACAAAGGATAATTGTGGCTGCTCGCTCATCGTCCCGCGCTGTCCTTATCTGGCAGCCTGGGTCCCTTTGTTGCGGGTGGCAGTGAATGTATATATATCTATATGTGCTGTGACCGCGCCGGAGATAAGAGAACGTCCCTGTCCTCTTCTCTCCACTTCAAAGTCCTGGATGGGGATCATCTTACAGAAGGTGATCACACAGTCTGCACGGCACAATGGCCTCCGATTCCTTCCCTCTGTAACCTCATAGCATGCGCTGTATAGAAGTCGTTACAATGGCCCACATTTACTAAGGGCTGTGCGCCAGTTTTCTGTCGGACTTTGCATGTTCTTTTCAGTGCAAACTGCTTGCAGAGGTATTTAAGAAGTGTCTGAGACACATTTCTTTTGCAAGCGACACAAGTGGGCATGCGACCGTTTTGTGGCGCAGCTGCTATAGACACCATGCACCATGTGGGCGCTGGATGCGAATGGACCAGGTGTAAATCTGCCCCATTGTCTGCACCTTGGACCCACCAAGCTGCGTGGTGATCCCCAGCATATGTCCCTGGTCCTCATTTTAGGGCTAGCAGTGTATTAGCCACCTAGCTTTCCCCGTACTCCAGGGCTAGAGGTGTATCAGTCACCCATCTTTCCCATATTCCAGAGCAAGTGGTGTATCAATCACCCAGCAGTGGTGTATCAATCACCCAGCTTTCCCTGTATCCCAGAGCTAGCAATGCATCAGTCACCCAGCTTTCCCCATACCCCAGAGCTAGTGGTGTATCAGTTATCCAGCTTTCCCCGTACTCCAGGGCTAGCGATGTGTCAGTCAACCAGCTTTGCCCATACGTAGAGCTAGTGGTGTATCAATCACCCAGCTTTCCCCATATCCCAGAGCTAGTGGTGTATCAGTCACCCAGCTTTCCCCATATCCCAGAGCTAGTGGTGTATCAGTCACCCCGTTTTCCCCATATCCCAGTACTAGCAATGTATCATCTCACCCAGCTTTCCCTATACCCCAGAGCTAGCACTGTGGGGGGGGGGGGGAGGGATTGTCTAATTTTTTCATTTTTTCTTTGGTTGTCGGGGTTTTTTGTGAAATTCTGTTGTCGTTTCACAAAGTTTATCATTTTTTTCCTGTGGCGCGCGTCTTCGTCAAAGTTTCCAGATGTGGACGTCTAAAAGTAACATTTTTTGCGCAATTGGGGTGAAAGGTTTAATTTTTTGCACAAATAACCTCCAGTCCGGCGCAGAGAAAGGCAAAGGGTCTCTTAAACATTTGAGACTTTTGTGCAACTTTTATGACCAACAGACTCACAGCCTGATATATAAAGCGCTAAGATGAATCGGGCCCAAAAGCTTATATAAAATCCCCAAAACTAGACCCACATTTTCCAGAACAAGATAAATGTCCCCTGTGTCCTTGTACCGCTAGACTTGGAAACTAGTGGACGTCTCGTGTTGGATCTTGCTGCTCCAATGGTCGCAGTTGCAGTGTATCTACTGGTCCGTAAATGCGGCATTGTTCCCCGTCTCGCCCTCGTCGTTATTATGAGCGATTGGAAATATACAGGGAGGTTTTTAGTGGCAAAGCTGTTTTTTTATCTTTCTTTTTCCCCAGTCATATCATGAACAATTTGCTTCTTAATCTGCCATAAAATCCTCCTAGTGAAAAATCGTTAAAGGCGATTTCTGCGATCGCGGCGAGTCGGGCTGCTGCGTGGAGGGTCACACAGTGACCTCGGGTCTTGTGGTACTTGCTGGCTCCCCCATTTAGTCTGAACCTCAATCCAGAAGACGTAGAAGTGGGAGTTTTTTTAGTGAGGACAAATGCCCCCTCCCTCCGCCCGCACCGCGCCCTCCCCGGCGTCCACCTTCCTCACGAGGGGAATTTTCCACCACCGCGGTGATAATCCGGCTACAGATAATTGGCAAGACAACAACACTTGTGTGCAGTATATAAGATTTTATGGCTGTTTCTGTATTTATTATAATACTAATGAGATGTTGTATATCAGAGGCAAACGCAGCGGCGGATTAGCTTGTAGCGGGAGAAGAGGTGCCATTGCTGCTGAGTCCTGGCGCTTCTCTAACACCCCACAACATATTGTAGTATTACCCCCCCCCCCCGCCCCTGCTCCGCGCTCCCCATCATGGCCCTTATTCCCATTTGCACTCAGTAATTAGTATGTAAATGAGGCCCCGGGACCACACAAGTTCTAGTATATTACACTGCTTTATTAGACTTGTGAGTCAAGGAGAGAATCTACCCATGAAAGCGTCGCTCTCCTCACCGGCCCCCCTCCACTCTTACAGCCGTCCGCTCGGGGCTGCACTGGAGGGCGCACAATTTATAAACAGACCCCCCCCCCATTAATTGTTTAATTATAATGGGTCAGACCAAAGGCGAAAATGTACAAGTAGCAGAGTTCAACGTGTCATCACAAACTGCAATACAAATTACTACTGTAATAGATTGTTTCTCCTAGCCATGGCTGATAACAGAGAGTATAGATCGAATCACCCCCTGTAGAGTCTCATCTCCCCGGGATGTAATGGCTGATAACAGAGAGTAATAGTTGTATCCCCCTGTACGTCCCTCTCCCCGGGATGAAATGGTGATAAACAGAGAGTAATAGATTGTACCCTCCCTGTAAAGTCTCTGCTCCCTGAGATGAAATGGCTGATAACAGAGAGTAATAGATTGTATCCCTGTACCGCTCTCTCCCCAGGATGAAATGGCTGATAACAGAGAGTAATAGATTGTATCCCCCCCTGTACAGTCCCTCTCTCGAGATAAAATGGCTGATAACAGGAGTATAGATTGTATCTCCCTGTACAGTCTCTCTCCCAGGATAAAATGGCTGATAACAGAGGAGTAATGATTGTATCCCTCCCCTGTATAGTTGCAATCTACACTCCTCCCTTGCCAGTTGGCAGGAGTGTATATCTCCTTACTGTGACCTGGGAGCTGCGTTCAGTGCTGCAGAGCTGTGCTCCGGCTCCCACATCACATTGGCTTTGACCAAATGCAAATAGTTCTAGTTATGGTGGGTCCCGGCGGAGCGTGTACATCCCCGGCCTGCGGAAGCCTTATTACCGTAATGTCCCCGAGTAATATTAATAACCCTAAAGAGGCTGTAGACGGAACAATGGTTCTCCGGAATAATGAGGCTCACAGCGGCGGCAGCATTGTTAGGGCCCGACCACAACGACAGGGCACCGATGAAAGGAAAAGCCGGGAGGATATAGCTCCATATCCCAGCAGCCACAGTAGACTGAGCAAAAGTACTCCTCCAATGACAATGTGGTAGATGTGTCCTGCAAGTCCTATGTAACACACGGATAAAGTGATATCTCTCTGTGTACCGATCATTGTAGTAGATGTGACCTGCAGTCCTATGTAACACCAAGATAACACAGTGACTCTGTGATACAGATCATGTAGTAGATGTGTCCTGCAGTCCTATGTAACACCACAGATAACACAGTGATATCTTGCAGTAACAGATCATGTAGTAGATGTGTCCTGCAGTCCTATGTAACACCACAGATACACAGTGATATCTCTCTGAGTACAGATCATATAGTAGATGTGACCTGCAGTCCTATGTAACACCACAGATAACACAGTGATATCTCTGAGTACAGATCATGTAGTAGATGTGTCCTGCAGTCCTATGTAACACCACAGATAACACAGTGATATCTCTGAGTACAGATCCTGTAGTAGATGTGACCTGCAGTCCTATGTAACACCACAGATAACACAGTGATATCTCTCTGAGTACAGATCATGTAGTAGATGTGTCCTGCAGTCCTATGTAAACACAGATAACACCAGTGATCTCTGAGTACAGATCATGTAGTAGATGTGTCCTGCGTCCTAGTGTAACACCTCAAAAACAAGTGATATCTCTGAGTACAGATCATGAGTTAGATGTGACCTGCAGTCCTATGTAACACCACAGATAAACAGTGATATCTCTGAGTACAGATCATGTAGTAGATGTGTCTGCAGCCTATGTAACACCAACAGATAACACAGTGATACTCTGAGTACAGATCATGTAGAGTATGACCTGCAGTCCATGTAACACCACAGATAACACAGTGATATCTCTGAGTACGATCATGTAGTGAGTTTGTGTCCTGCAGTCCTATGTACACCCACAGATAACACAGTGATATGCTGTGAGTACAGATCATGTAGTAGATGTGTCCTGCAGTCTATTGTAACACCACAGATAACACGTGATATCTCTGAGTACAGTTGTAGTAGATGTGTCCTGCAGTCCTATGTACCACACAGATAACACAGTGATATCTCGAGTCAGATCATGTAGTAGCTGTGACCTGCAGTCTAGTTAACACCACAGATACACAGTGAATATCTCTGAGTACAGATCATGTAGTAGATGTGTCCTGCAGTCCTATGTAACACCACAGATAACACGTGATATCTCTGAGTACAGATCATGTAGTAGATGTGTCCTGCAGTCTATGTAACACCTCAGATAACACAGTGATATCTGAGTACAGATCATGTAGAGAGTGACTGCAGTCCTATGTAACACCACAGATAACACAGTGATATCTCTGAGTACAGATCATGTAGTAGATGTGTCCTGCAGTCCTATGTAACCACAGATAACACAGATCATTAGTTTAGGTCCCTGCAGCCTATGTAAATGACTACCTTTTTGTGACTTATGTGTGCGCAGGGAAGGGGTAACACTTGGGTGTAATGGCGTCTGTCCCCGCGCTCAGCCTGGGTGGATCACAGGAGACTCAGACCAAAACAATATTACGCTGAGACAATGATTTATGAAAAATAAATAAAACCGCGTTGTGATGGCGGCGCCCCTCCCCCCCCCTTGTGTGGAGCGTTATTTATGGCTGATAGACGCTTAAGTGAACGCCGGCAGCTCCCAGCGCGTTTCACTGCAAAATCTCTACATTTTCAGTTTTATTGGCAACTTAAAAACAACTTTTTTTTGCGCCCCCTCCAATAACGCGGGGGCTTTACGACGGCGCACCATGCCAGCTCCGATTATAAGCCGCTTGTCTCTGTCTGTTGTAATGGAGCAAAAATACAAGATAAAAGGAGTGTGTCGGAGACCCCAAATCAGACCCCCCCTACATAATTGAGTCTTCTCCATACACACTGTGCAGCCATTTACTGCTTCTGGGAAAGTGGGGTGGCATACTATCCGTCCGTACAGACTTCTCAAACTCAACTTTCACAGGTGCTAATGTTATGCCCCCCTGGTTATCCTTATACTGGGGCCTAGAGAGTACTGGCGGCCATATTGGTCACTGCTTTCCAGGTGCTAAATGTTATGCTCCCCGGGTTATCCCTTATACCTGGGGCCTAGGAGTACAAGTGGCGGCATCATTGGTCACTCCCATTCAGCTTTCCCAGGTGCTGAATGTTATGCTCCCCGGGTTGTCCGCTTATACCTGGGCGCCTAGGAGTACAGTGGCGGCCATATGGGTCACTCAGTCACAGCTGTTTCTTGTTATTGGGAGCTCCTGCGTTTTTCAGCAGTCGCTGCGTACATTTGGTGAGACACTCGTGTTGTTACTGAAGAATCTTCTGCCTTCCCCATTTATTTTCTTGAATTGGGACCTCAGAGTGAACCAGTCCCCCACCAGCCCCCTCTCTCTCGGTCAGGTCTGATTTGCGTTTCTATGGAGCCTCTAGATATCCGGAGTTCACTTTCCTCTTCCCGGTGCATGTAAGTGCCTGGTCTTGCGACTACATTTGAAAGTTTAAATCCCGTCTCAGTCGAATCCATAGGGGCCGTCCAACGAACCCCCCTCCTCCCCATTTTGTCGGCATGAAAGCAGCGCAATTTGCACATAAGAGGAAATCCCCATATACGCCATTACTGTAGTATGGGGCATTATATGGTGATCGATCAGAAAACCCAGAGTGTTAAGTACCTAGGAGCTGAAAAACTATGAAAGTAAAAGTTAAAAAAAATTTAAAAAAATTATTAATAAAAAACTAGAAACAAAATTCAAATCACCCCCCTTTCCCCTAGAACTGATATAATACTAAATAAACAGTAAACAATCATAAAAACACATTGGTATCGCCGCGATACGTCGAAAATGCTTCGATCTATCAAAATTATAAGTGAGTATTTTCAACTGGTGGCGTAATTTACCTAAGGCCGATTGTCGTTTCTCTTTTCCCGACGTTGTACCCGAATATTTCCGATTGCGCACCCCCCACCACCCGTCCCACCTAATCACATTCCTTCCCCCCTCCCCCCCTCCACACCATCCGCCCCCACCCATCGCTTATGTCCCACCTGGGAATTGCCCGGTTTTTGGCGGCACGTCGATAGGATTGTGGACGCATCGGGGCCGCATGCGCGACGACGAATCGGGGTGGGGGGGGCGAACGAAACACCGAGTATTCCGGAAAAACCGCCGCATTTAAAAACCGAAAAGTGTCGTTGGGGAGCGCCATCACACCTTCACCTTCTATGGGATTGGTGCATGCTCGGGGCTTTAGAATTATTTTCGGCGCTGCAGCGCCACTCTGGTGGACGGCGGAGGAATACCATCTTAAATCCAGCCGGACCCGAATCCTGTGCAGAGAACGCGCCGCTGGATCGTAATGTTCCGGTAAGTAATTGCCCCACTCTTGTTTAACAAAAACTGTCTGTAACAGAAATAGTAACGAAGTTGACAATGGCACGATTTTGAAAAATATTTAAAAAGTTTATTATCCCAGCCTATGGCAAATCTAAAACAATCTTTTTGTACAGAGGTTTAATTTTTGTAAATGTATGAACAAATACTACGCTTACATCGATAAAAACCTATACAAAGATCTGTTATCCCCTTGATGTACACCATATAAATCAACGATATGTGAGACGAAGCTAAGCAGCAAGAAAAAGCAAAGCGAGCAAAGGATATTTTTACCTGTGCATACTGCTTGTGGAATACGGTCTTTTTCTTCCCGCATTCAGTGCGAACCGATAAATCTCACAAATGCACGGCAGCTAAGAGCACCGTAGAGGATATGGACTTTGGTTCACCAAACAGTTTGATCTTTCCCCCATCGCATCTATGAGATGTGAATATCCATACTCTAATAGAAAGTTTTGTGGCAGCTCTTTACGAGTGTGTGAAAATAAATAGGTATAGATTTTGAGGGGGGGAGAGTGCCAAATATGTAAATTAAAAACAAAAAAGTGGGGAGAGAAACAAGAGCATCATATTTATAAAAAGAAATTTGCACATGGGCTGATTAATGCCCCGAACCAAGTGAAAAACTGGCAGTCTTCTCTGGATTTGGTTAAAACAAAATAAAGTGGAATCGACTAGTGATGGACCAAATCCTCGTTTCTAAAATTACAAACATTAATAAACTATAAGGTTAGTAACTCTGCTGCTTGCTTTACGTTTCCTTTACCTTCTAGTACAGGCAGTCCCGTGTTCGTACAAAGTAGGTTCTAGGTTGTTCTGAAGTTGAATTTGTATGTAAGTCGGAACTGTATATTTAATCATTGTAATCCCAGCACGAACTTTTTTGGTCTCTGTGACAATTGGTTTCTAAAAATGTTGGGTTGTCATAAGAACCAGGATTAACACTAAGCTCATTACAGCAAACGGTGATAACTATAGATGATTATTGTAGCCTAGGACTAAAGTACAGTAAATTACCAAAAACATCCAGAGGTCCGTTTGTAACTAGGGGTCGTATGTAAGTCGGGTGTTCTTAAGTAGGGGACCGCCTGTATTTGTCTACACTAATATCATGAACCTTTGAGCCGAAAGGACATTTTTATGTCCAAATTTGAATGTCAAATGGATTGTAATGTCTTGTTTTGGTACTGTAAGAATTGGTATTATGTGAAAATAAAATAAAATCTCTATAAAAAAGAAAAAAAATGTAAAAAAATCAAAATTGCTCTAAACCAAAAACCAACACAATTATCACTGAAAGGGGTGTCTTCCGGTGCACAGTCGGACCATACGCTACACTTTAACATGCAGATATTTTCAACGAAACATAAACCACACGATGTTAAAAAATCGCTACCTCCGCGATAATAAAATACAGCCGCACATATTTATGATTAACGAAAATTTGAAGACATTTTTAAAAAACGCAAACAAAAGAACCTAGAACATTTTCCCAAGAGACGCATGTTAAATTGGGCACAATACAGAACAAGGGGGCAGATTTATCATCTTTTTCTGCTATTTTTTCTCTACGTACTTTTTGGGACATTTTTGAGACTAGTTTAGCCACATTTGCCTTTTAATTTAGTAATCCAGATGTTTTCCCTGTTTTAGTTTATGATATGGACTTTTTTAAAATGTCTCAAAAAAGACTCAAAAGTGCTCCTGTACAGAGCACAGATAACAAAAAAAAAACAGACAACTTGTGATAAAGCAACTTTCTTCCTTTTTGGTTTTAAAAAATTGTTAAATGAAACTACCTGATGCGCACAAATCCGCATCCAATGGGGCACATTACTTACCCGGTCCTGAGCGTTCCTGATCCGGAGTGTCCGCAAGAGAAGGAACTCGGCTGCGATTCACTTACATCGTGCGCCCGATATCCTGCATGTGTCGCTTCCTTGCTCAGGTCCGCCAGAGTTCACCATCTTCCTCCTGGTGCATGTAAATGCATTGGTTGCGACATAATTTTAACGTTAAATCCCGCGCTCTGTCCAAATCCGTCGGATCGTCTGACGACCCGCCCCCAATTTTTGTTGCATGAAAGCCAGCGTTGATGTGCCAAAATCCGATCGCGTGCCACACAATTCCCTTCTAAATAACTGTCCCGGCTGCACGATCCTCAAAAAGTCGGAAAACCCGACAGAAATTCGGCCACAGATCCTTAGTAAAAAAGCCCCGTTTTTTTCCTCTCTTTTTTCCCATTCCTTTTGGCTCAGGGAATTCTGCATGAAAACTGCACATTGATGCAGATTTTCCCTCTTCCATAGACTTCAATGTAAAAAAATCTGCAAGGAAGCACAGGAAAAGTAACATGATCAAGTTATTATTTTCCGCACCGAACAATGACCCCCCCCCTCCGCCATTAAAATAGAATCTTCTATGGGACTTTTTCGGACCATAATGCACTGTGCCGCGACTCACTAAGATTGTGCGCCCGATATCCTGCATGTGTTGCTTCCCCGCTCAGGTCCCCGGAGTTCACCTTCTTCCTCCTGGTGTATGTAAGTGCATTGTCTTGCGACACAATCCCACACTCAGTCTGAATCAGTCGGATTGTCCAACGGCCTGCCTGATTTCTGTCACATGAAAGCAGCGCAGCTGTGCCACAATCCCATCACATACGACTCAGTCCCCAGTTAAATACCTGTCACAGCGGCGCGAATCCCGAAAACTTCGAAAATCGAAGAAAGTGCGATCCACGGACCCTTAGTAATTAAGCCCCATAGTTTCTAATTAATTGTCAAAATTTCATAAACCTTTATTTAGAAATAAAAAATATTGGGGCACATTTACTTACCCGGTCACTGGAGTACACAGAGTTCATTGTCCAATGATAATGCATTGTGCCGCGATTCACTAAGATCGTGCGTCTGATTTCCTGCATGTGTCGCTTCCCCGCTCAGGTCCCCGGAGTTCACCTTCTTCTTCTTGGTGCATATAAGTGCATTGTCTTGCGACAAAATTTGAATCTTAAATCACGCACTCAGTCCAAATCAGTTGGATAATCTGATGGCACGCACCCGATTTGTGTCACATTGAAGTCACCGCAGCTGCGCCAAAAAGCGATCACGCGCGCAAAATTCCCAGCGCAGACACTTGTTAAATACCTGTGCAAGCCTTGTAATCCCCGAAAAAGGCACACAGTCCAGCGACAGTGCATGACCCTTAGTAAATGAGCCCCAATTCGCAACAGCGAATCACTGTCTTCTGCTGATGTTGACTCCTCCCCCAGCATTCAGGGCTAGAGGATCAGGCAGCGTATCGCCCTCTATTAGCAGACAGTGATACGTCAATGACATGCATTGTAAGGACACGTTGCTGAGCCCCATGAGTTCTCCTTATGAGGAGAGGTGACTACAATCGCACCATGTACTGGAAACATTATTATCACAATTTAAACATAACATTCTATCCAATTTTTGATTTTTAGAATAAGAATAAAATCCAACACCCCAAACATACAATTAGTCTGAAGAATGTTCCTAAGTGTTTAATGATTGTATGCTGCCAGTCAGTTGAAGCTGATTTATGGGATTTTTTTCTCAATGCGACTATTTACAAAAAGTTGCAAAAATATGAAAAGTCTCAAAAACAAACCTCAGAAAATGATCACATCTATCTAAGCAAATTTTGACATGGGAGAAGTATGGCACAAAATAGAAAAAAAACGCAAAATAGAGAAAATTGAGATAAATCTACCCCAAAATCTATAGCAATACACCATTTAAAAAAAAAAAAAAACATTTTAAAAAAATGATAAATATCCCCCAATATGTACATAATTTATAGTACTTGATACATGACCAGCCGCCATCTATATATACAGAGTCCATGGTACATGATCTATCACCAGCCGCCATCTATATGTACAGAGTCCCTGATACATATTCCATCACCAGCCACCACCTATATGTACAGAGTCCACAATGCATGATCTATAACCAGCCGCCATCTGTATGTACAAAGTCCATGGTACATGTTCTATCACCAGCCGCCATCTATATGTACAGAGTCCATGGTGCATGATCCATCACCAGCCGCCATATATATGTACAGAGTCCACAATACATGATCTATAACCAGCCACCATCTGTACGTACAGAGTCCATGGTACATGTTCTATCACCAGCCGCCATCTATATGTACAGAGTCCATGGTGCATGATCCATCACCAGCCGCCATATATATGTACAGAGTCCACAATACATGATCTATAACCAGCCACCATCTGTACGTACAGAGTCCATGGTACATGTTCTATCACCAGCCCCCATCTATATGTACAGAGTCCTTGATACATGATCTATAACCAGCCGCTATCTATATGTACAGAGTCCATGGTACATGATCTATCATCAGCCACTATCTATATGTACAGAGTCCACGGTACATGATCCATCACCAGTCGCCATCTATGTGTACAAAGTCCATTGTACATGATCCATCACCAGCCGCCATCTATATGTACAACGTCCATAGTGTATGATCCATCACCAGCCAAAATCTATATGTACAGAGTCCATGGTACATGATCTATCACCAGCCACCATCTATATGTACAGAGTCCATGGTATAGAATCTATCACCAGCCACCATCTATATGACGAGAACAGTACATGATCTAACACCACAGCTATAGTACAGAGTATAATGGTACATGATCCATCACCAGCCGCCATCTATATGTACAGAAACCATGAACATGATCCGTCACCAGCACCTATCTATATGGACAGAGTCCATGGTACATGTATCCATCCCAGCCACCTATATTTATGTACAAGAGTCCAGGTCAATGATCTCACCTGCCGCCATCGATCTGTAAGAGCCCTGGTACAGAATCGATCACCAGCCCCATCTGGTGTAAGAGTCCACTGATACATGATTAACACCAGCCACTCTATAGTAAGAGTCCAGGGTAAATGATCCATCATCAGCCGCATCTAACTAACAGAGTCTATAGTAAATATATATCACCGCTTGCTATCTATATGTTACAGAGCCAACAATAAATGATCAATAAGCCAGCCGCCATGCGCGTACAGAGTCCATGGTACCATGTTCATCACCACGCCATCTATAGTACAGAGTCCTTGGTACATGTAACAACACCAGAAGCATCTTATGTACGCGTCCATGGCACATGTTCTATCACCAGCCAACCATCTATATGTTACAGAGTTCATGGTAAATGGATCCATCACTAGCGCATCTATATGTACAGAGTCACCTGGTACATGATCATCACACAGCCGACCATCTATGTGTACAGAGTCCAGGGACATGATTACCACAAGTCGACATCTATATGGACGGTCCATGTGTAACCATGATCCATCACCAGCCGCCATCTATATGTACAGAGTCCATGGGTGCAGGACCATCACCAGTCGCCATACTATATGTACAGTAGCACATGGTACATGATCCATCACCAACCGCAATTTATATGTACAGAAGTCCATGTGCATGATCCATCAACAGTCGCCATCTATATGTACAAGAAGTCCTGAAATGTTTACTGATGCACCAGCCACTATATCTGTACAGAGTTGGTACATGATCCACCTAGCCTCATGACAGATGTTCAGTGGTACATGATCCATCACCAGCCACCATCTATATGTACAGAGTCATGGTCATGATCTATTACCAGCCGCCATCTGTAATGGTCACAGAGTCACTAGGGTACCATGATCCATCACCAGCCGCAATCTATATGTACAGAGTCATGGTACATAAGCTATCAATAGCCGCCATTTAATGTACAGAGTCATGGACATGATAGTTAACCAGCCGCCATCTGATATGTACTGAGACATGGTCATGATCAACCACAGCTGCCATCTATAAGAACAGTGTCCATGGTAAGATCCTAATCACCGACCACATCTAATGTACAGAGTTCGTGCTACATGATCCATCATCAGCCGCCATCTATATTTAGAGAGTCCATAATACATGATCTATAACCAGCCACCATCTATATCTACAGTGTCCATGATACATGATCTATCACCAGCCGCATCTATATGTACAGAGTCCATGGTACATGTTATCAACAGCCACCGATCTAATGTACAGAGTCCATGAGTACAGATCTATCACCACAGCCGCCAATATATGTAACAGAGTCCATGGTACATGATTTATCACCCAGCCACATCTATAGTACGAGTCCAGGTAAAGATCTACACCAGCCGCATCTATATGTACAGAGTCATGGTAGCATGATCATACCAACCACCACTATATGTACAGAGTCCATGGTACAAGACTATCACAGCCCATATATAGTACAGAGTCACTTACATGATCCGTCACCAGCGCCATCTATATGTACAGAGTACATGGTACATGATCATCACCAGCCGCCA
The DNA here is from genome assembly GCA_019512145.1 of Engystomops pustulosus. Lineage (NCBI taxonomy): Eukaryota > Metazoa > Chordata > Amphibia > Anura > Leptodactylidae > Engystomops > Engystomops pustulosus. Next base: position 115,223 of record WNYA01000572.1, read on the forward strand.
CTCTATATGTACAGAGTTCGTGCTACATGATCCATTACCAAGCCGCCATCTATGTTACAGAGTCCATGGTACATGATCTCACCAGTCGCCATCTATATGTACAGGTGGTCATGGTGACATGATCTATACCAGCCCCCAATCTCATATGTACAGAGGTCTCATGGTACATGATCCATATCAAGCCGCCATCTATAGGTACAGGGTCAAATGTACAAGATCCTATCACCAGCCCACCATCTATACGTACAGAGGCCTATGGTACATGATCCATCACCAGCCGCCATCTATATGTACAGAGTCATGGTACAGATCTATCATCAGCCACCATCTATATGTAACGAGCCTATGGTACATGATCCATTCACCAGCCGCCATCTATATGTACAGAGTCCAATGGACATGATCCCATCATCAGCGCCATCTATTATGTAACAGAGTACATGGTACATGATCATCACCATACGCCATCATATGTACAGAGGTGCCTGAACGATTCCATCACAGCCACCATCTAATTATATGTACCGAGTCCAATGTACATGATCTATATCCAGATCATCTAGATGTACATGTACTCATGTCATGATCTCACCGCGCCATCTATATAGTAAAGTCCCTGATAAATATTCATCCAGCCACCATCTATATTTACAGAGTCCATGGTACATGATCAATCACCAGCCGCAATCTATAGTACACGAGTCCTGGTTCATGATCCATACCAGCCCAATATGATGACAGAGTCCATGGTAAAGACCTACACCAGCCGCCATATATATGTACAGTATCTCATCGGTAACATAAGCATGTCAATAGCTGCTATTTAGTACAGAAGTCCATGGACAGATCCGTCATCAGCACCATCTATATGTACCGAGTCCATGGGGCATGATCTATCACAACCACTCATCTGGTAGTTTATTTGTACAGAGTCCATGTACATGATCCATCACCAGTCCGTCCATCTATCTAGGACAGAGGTCCTGACATGCGATCTATCACCACCCACTATCTATACTGTACAGAGTCCATGGTGCATGATAACCACCAGCTGCCATCTATAAGACAGTGTCCATGGTACATGATCATCACCCGTCGCCATCTATATTTAAGAGTCCATGGTACATGATCTATAAACAGCCGCTACATAGGGTTCAGAGAGTAAATGCACAGATATACCAGCACACCTATCTATACGTTACAGAGTCATGGTACATGATCAATCCACAGTTGCCAGCCTATTTCAGAGTCCTGTAATGATCCATCAAGCCCATTATTGTACAGAGGTCCATGGCATCCATCACCATGAGTCCCTCTATGTCAGCCCCACCCACCATCTATATGACAGAGTCTAGGTACATAGATCTACACCAGCCGCCCATTTATTTGTACAGAGTCACATGTACATGATCCGTCACTCAGCCGCCATCTATATGTACGAGTCAATGGTGCATGAAACTAACCAGCTGCCATCCATAGTACAGGGTCAAATGTACAAGATCCATCACCAGCCACCATCTATAGTACAGAGTCCATGGTGCATGATCCATCACCAAACGCCATCATATGTGAACAGGTCCATGTGATACATATTCCATCACCCAGCCCCATCTATATGTACAGAGTCCTGGTATATGATCTATCACCAGTCGCCAATCTATATGTACAGAGTTCCATGGGCAGATCCATCACCAGACGCCATCTATAATGATACAGAGTCCCTGCAACATATTCCATCACCAGTCACCATCTATATGTACAAGAGTCCATGATACAGATCTATCACCAGCCGCATCTATATGTACAGAGTATGTGGTCATGATCCATACCAGCCACACTTTATGTACAGAGTCCATGGTACAAAGGACCCATCACCTGGAAGCCATCTATATGGACAGAGTCCCGATACATATTCCATCACCAGTCACCATTAATGTACAGAGTCCATGGTACATGATCTATCACAGCCCAATTTAGACAGGAGTTACATGGACATGATACAGCACAGTCCGCCATCTATATGTACAGATCAGGTAAATGATCATATCACCAGCACGCATCTATATGTACAGAGTCCATGGTGCATGATCCACTCACAGCGCCATCTATATGACAGAAGTGCACACATCCATGTACCATCTATAGCTATCAAGAGCCGCTATTTATATGTACAGGTCCATGGAACATGATCCATCACCAGCCACATCTATATGTACAGAGTCCATGGTACATGATTCCATCACAGCCGCCATCTATGTACAAGAGTGCCATGGTACATGATCTATCACCAACGCATCTATCTACTGTACAGGTCCATGGTACATGATATATCACCAACCACCATCCTATGTACAGAGTTGTGTACATGATCTATCACCAGCTCATTATATGACAGCGTCCATGGTACATGATCCATCACCAGTCGCCATCTATATTACAGAGACATAATACATGATCGATAACAGCACGCCATCTATACTACAGATGTCCATGGTACATGATCCTATCACCAGCCGCCATCTATATGTACAGGTCCATGGTGAATGATGATCTACAGCCAGCCAAAGTCTATAGTACAGAGTCCGGGTAATGATCTATCACCAGACCGCCATCGATATTTACAGAGTCCATGTATACATGATCCATCCAGCGCATCATAGTACGAAGTAAATGGTACACGATCTCATCCAGCCCGCAATCTATTGTTAAGAGTTCTGTGGTGCATGATCCATCACCAGCCGCCATATATATGTTACAGAGTCCATGGAAATGATCTCCTCACCACCACATCTACTATGTACAGATCCATGGTACATGATCTATCTCCACCACCACTGATCTCTATGTACACAGTCCATGGTTGCCATGCATCAACACCAGCCTGACCAATCTATAAGAACAGTGTTCCACTGGTCCACGATTCTATCACCAACCACCATCATATGTACAGAGTTCGGTGTACATGATCTATCACCAGCTGCCATCTATAGTACAGAGTCCATGGTACATGACATCCACCAGTCGCCATCTATATTTACAGAGGACCATTAATACTGATCTAATACCAGCCGCAATCTCATGACAGTGTCCATGGTACATGAATCTATCACCAGCCGCCACATATATGTACGAGTCCATTGTGTCATGATCTTATCGCCAGCCCACCGTTATATGATGAGTTCAGGGTACATGAGCTATCACCAGCCGCCATCGATATTTACAGAGCAGGAGCAATGATCTCTCACAGCGCCATCTATATGTACAGAGTAAAGGTACACGATTATCACCAGCCGCAATCTATATGTACAGAGTCGTGGTGCATGATCATCACCAGCGCCCATCATATGTACAGAGTCCCTATGGTACATAGCTATCAATAGCCGCTATTTATATGTACAGAGTTCAATGGACATGATTCCGTCAACAGCCCGCCATCTATACTGACAGAATCACTCGGTTATAAATAAGCTATCAATAGGATAGTTATATGTACAGAGTCATGGAACAGTGATCGTACCAGCCACCATCTATATGTACAGAGTCCATGGTACATGATCTATCACAACCACCATCGTAATGTTCAGAGTCCATTTACATTGATCCCATCACAACCCCATCTAGGTACAGAGTAATGGTACATGATCTCATCACCAGCCGCCCATCTATAGGTACAGAGTCCGGTGACATGATCTATCACCAATCACATCTATATGTACAGAGTTCATGGTGCATGATCAACCTCCAGCTGCCCTCTATAGTGTACAGTTCATGGAACATGATCCATCACCAGTCGCCATCTATATTTACAGAGACATATAACTACATGATCTATAACCGCCGCCCATCTATATCTACAGTGTCCATGATAAATGATATATCACCACCGCACTATCTATTGTACCAGAGCCTGGGCATGATCTCATCACCAGCCACTGTCTATATGTACAGAGTTACATGACATGATTCATAGCCGCACTCATGTACAGGTCCAGTACACATCCTCACCAGCCACCCATCTATATGTACAGAGTACATGGTCACTGATCTACACCACCAGCCCCCAATCTAATGTACAGGGTCCATGGTACAAGATCCTCACCAGGCCATCTATATGTACAGAGTCCTGATACATGTTCTATCACCAGCCGCATCTATATGTACAGAGTCCTGGGTACATGATCCTACACCAGCACCATCTATATGTACCGATTTTGTCCATGGTACATGATCTATCTCCAGACCGCCATCTATATGTACAGGTCCATGGTACATGATCCATCACCACCGCCACCATCTATAGTACAGAGTACATGGTACATGATTCTATCACCAGCCGCACAATATTTCAGAGGTCCATGACACATGATCCATCACAGCCGCAATCTATATGTACAGAGTCTATGGTACACGATCTATCACCCAGCGAAATCTATAGGTACAGTGCCATGGTACAGTAAGCTATCAATAGCCGCTCATATATGTCAGAGTCCATGGAACAGATCTCACCAGCCGCCATCTAAATTGTAGAGTCCATGGTTGCATGATCAAACCACCAGCTGCCCACTATAAGAAGTGTCCAAGGTACGATGATATCACCAGCCGCCATCTATAGTACAGAGTCATGGTACATGATCCATCACCAGCCGCATCCATATTACAGAGTCATGATAAGATCGATCCATCACCAGCCGACATCTATGTACAGAGTCCATGGACAAGCTATCAATCGCTTATTTTATGCAAGAGTCCATGTACGATAAGCTTCAATAGCCGCAATATATATGTACCGAGTCCATGGGTACAGCAGTATCAATAGCCGCTATTTATATGTACAGAGTCCATGGACATGATCCGTCCCAGCCGCCATCTAATATGTGTGAGTACATGGTGCATGACAACCCAGCTGCATCTTAAGGACAGGTCATATGATACATGATCTATCACCAACCACCATCACTAGTACAGAGTCCATGGTACATGATCCATCACCAGCCGCCATCCATATTTACAGAGTCCATGGTACATAGCCTACCAATAGCCGCATTATATGTACAGAGTCCATGGTACATAAGCTATCAATAGCCGCTATTTATATGTACAGAGTCCATGGTACATAAGCTATCAATAGCCGCAATCTATATGTACAGAGTCCATGGTACATAAGCTATCAATAGCCGCTATTTATATGTACAGAGTCCATGGAACATGATCCGTCACCAGCCGCCATCTATATGTGCTGAGTCCATGGTGCATGATCAACACACAGCTGCCCATCTATAAGGGACAGTGCTCCATGAACAGGATCTATCACCAACCACCTTTATAAGTACAGAGTTCCTTAATATCAAGGCTCCATATTTAAAGTCATAAGATCCATCACCAGACCGCCCAATCATATATTACAAGAGTCATGGTACTAGACTATCAATCCAGCTATTTATATGTACCGAGTCCAGGTAATAGATCTATCAATCAGACGATATTCTGATATGTACAGGTACATGTAATAGCATCATAGCTGCCATCTATCTGTACAGAGTCATGGTACAATAGCTATGCAATAGCCGCTATTTATATGACAGAGTCCATGGAACATGATCCTGTCAACCAGACGCAATCTATATGTGTGCTGAGCCATGGGCTAATGATCAACCACCAGCTGCCATCTATAGGAAGTGTCCATGATACAGAATCTATCACCAACCAAATCTTCGTACGAGTCCATAGTAGCATGATCCATACCAGCCGCCATCCTAAAGGTCACAGAGTCCATGGTACATGACTCCATCACGAGCGCCATCCTATATGTACAGATGATCCATAGACATGATTCTATCACCAACCACCATCTATATGTACAGAGTCCATATAAATGAATGCGGCACCAGCCGCACTCTATAGCGCACCAGAGTCAATGGTAACAGGATCTATCACCAACCACTATCTACTGTACCGAGCGGATAGTTAGAGGGAGTGAGGATAAATGTAATAGACAAATAGTCGATAGATCGATAGATAGGATAGTAACGATAGATAGATGATAGAAAAGATTAAAGATAGATGATAGGATAGATAGATAGATGATAGATAGATAGATAGAGATAGAGGACAGAAAGTCTGGTCACCTGTGTTTGTTGGTCAGGGGTTGTTTGTGGTCTTTGTAATCGGTGGAGGTTATTTTAGGTCGGTCTGTAGGGCGGGGTGGGTCGGCTCGGGGTTAGTTAGGGGTCGGTCGTCCTGAGTTGCTGATCGGGATTGCTGGGGGTCGGTCTGTCGGGAGGGGTGGGTCGGTTCTGAGTTAGTTAGGGGTCGGTCGCCCTGAGTTGTTGGTCGGGATTGCTGGGGGTCGGTCTGTCGGGCGGAGTGGGCAGGCTTTGGGTTGGTTGAGGGTCGGTCGGGCGCTCCTGCCCATTCTGACGCACGGAGGAGCCTCCCCTGTGGCACAGCGTCCAATCAGATCGTGCGACCTGTGCGGGAGTTGCCGGTGTCAGCGCTGAGCTTGGGTCTTGTTCGCACAAGTTGTGATCGCGGCTCCGGAGCGGCTGCTTGTTGTAGTGGATGGATAGGGCGGGAGGACTGTGATCCGCTGCCGGTGTGGCCCCCGTCCCCCTGTGGCCCCGTGGCACCATGTTCCGTCGGCCCTAAACGCTGATTAACAATCGAGTCTCTGGTGGCCAGGAGAGACCGGTGCCCCCCGCCGCCCAGGAGCCGCTCCGCCCGGCCGCCCTCAGCTACGGCCCGATCAGCCCGTTCATGAGCGGCTTCCCCCCGCCGGGCAGAGGCGTCTACTCCCCCCCAGAGCTCGTGTACCCGGAGAGTCACCCGCCGCCCCCCGTACACCCGCCTGCACACCCGCTGCCCGGGCTCTTCTCACCCGCCCAACAGAGGGAGCCCTCCAGCTTCTACCCCTGGCTCCTGCACCGCTACCGCTACCTGGGACACCGATTCCAAGGTAAGTGCCCGGCAACCAACTTCTCACCAACTTCCCGGAGTCTCCACAACTCAAGCAAACGAAATCTCCGGGACTGGGCCCCACAGACACCGGCTGGGGCCCAAAGACGCCACGGGCCCACAAGCTACACAGGCCCCACGGGAACCGGCTCTGCACTGCGGCACTGCTACCTGCGGCTTTTGTTTCTGACCAGGATCGTGCGGTTTACTTCTACTGTTTGTGGATTAACGGCTGCAACTTTTGGATATAATGTAACATCTAGATCTATACCGAACCGGATACAATATATATATGTACAAGATTGGATGCAATGTATAGATGTATATGAAAGATGATACGGAAGGTATAGATATATTCACAGGACTGGATACAATGTATAGATATATACAGAAGACGATACAATGTATAGTTATATACAGAAGAGGATACAATATGTGTGTGTTGTACACAATCGATATTATATAATATATATATATATATATATATTTATATATACACACACATACAGTATTACAGTATTGGACACAATGTACAGATATATGCAGGACTGGATACAATGTATACATTTATACAGGGCTGAATACAAAGTATATATTATTATATTATATATTCCGGCTGAAAACAAAGTATTGCTTAATACAGGACTGGATACTATATATATATAAAAAACAGAAATATTTATACAAATATAGATTACACCGGATGGAGAGTTTACAATTATATCGAGAGATAAAGGACTGGATACAAAAGAATAGAAACAAGAATATGATACAACGGTAATAAATATATATATATATATATAATATTAGATATATAGATATATACAGGACGGCATACATATAGCGATAGGTAAGCGGATGCATACATATTCGATAGGTGAGGGGACATGGGTACAATATAGAGATATCAGTACAGGACCGGATACAAAGTTGAGATATATACAGGACTGTATACAAAGTATAGATATATACAAGATTGGGTGCATTGTAAGGTTTAGTATAATGCAAGGGCGAGAAAAGGAAGATTATCTACAGGGACTGGAGGCAATGTTATCGATATAACAGGATACGCTTGCTATAGTTATACAGGATTGGATGTATTTCATAGATATATACAGGACTGGATACAAAGTATAGGTATATACTGTACTGGATACAATGTATCGATATACAGGACTGGATACAATGTATAGGAATATACAGGACTGGCTACAATGTATCGAAATATACAGGACTGGCTACAATGTATCGAAAATTATAAAGTGGACGGCTACAAGGTCAGCGATATATAAAGGATTTATTGGACTAACAACGATCGAAATATACAGGACTGGATACAATGTTAGTCACAACAGAGAATTGGTTACAATGTATAGGTATACACAGGACTGGATACAATGTATAGGTATACACAGGACTGGATACAATGTATAGGTATATACAGGACTGGATACAAAGTATAGATATGACAGAGGAAGAGATACACAGTTTACCCCCACCTGTATGCAGGGATCGACTGGTTGCATTGTATAAAATATTTACAGGAGGGATGCAAACTATAGGTATTACAGGGAGTGATTGCAATGTCAACTATAAAGAACTGTAATAAAGTATAGATATCAAACCGGACTGGTAGACAATGTGTGGTTTGTGTGGGTATATGTATATATGTATAGGTATCATAATATATCATAATAAGACTATCAAGCACACAATGGACTATGTGTGGGGGATAATAAGACTGGATATAAGTAGGGATACGTGATCGTATACATGTATAGACAGGGACGTGATACAGTGAGCTAGAGAGATATAAAGGACGAATATATAATATAATAGATGTATCGTCTTTAGGGCGACACCTGTTAATACTCTACACAGGACTGGTGTAAAATTCTATCGTTCGTGGGGATGATCGTATTAAGTGACTCCATCCTGTAGGTGTGACTTTAAAGAAAAGTAGGAGGAGCGGTCTGTGTGATTTGCAATGTGTAAGTGGTAACGGTATTGACATATTTGTCTGTGTGTTCGGTGCTGGGTATTTAGTATATTGGTTGTATCGTTTATATGTCTGAATATGTAGGTGGTGTTATATATAATATCATGTGTGTGCTGTACTATATTTTATAATTAATCTGTGTCTGTATATTATTAGATAATGTAATGTATGTGTGTATAGGGCAGATGTCCCGCACGTTGGGGGTCTCCGGGTAATTATGGACACCGATCATCCTCTTGGAGGTTGCGATCTCCGATCTGATCGCAGCTGCTGCATCTACCAGGAGATTTACAATATCATTTTCTCTACTTTCGGGATATTACCAAGAAGGGATAATCTACCCTTCGGAAATATATTTCTCAATGTAAAAATGATGAAAGATTATGAAGTCGCGTATGTCTGTTACGTGTGTTAAGAGTATAATCGGTTATTGTATTGTATATATGAATATTACTAGTTTAGGTATATGATGCAAGATCGTGCGTCCGATATCCTGCATGTGTCACTTCCCTGCTCAGGTCCCCGGAGTTCACTTTCTTCTTCCCGGTGCATGTAAGTGCCTGGTCTTGCGACACAATTTGAAAGTTAAATCCCGTGCTCAGTCCGAATCAGTGGGGCCGTCCAACGACACGCCCCCTCCTCCCCATTTGTCGCATGAAAGCAGCGCAATTTGCACATAAGATAGAACATCCCCATATACAGCCATACTGTAGTATGGCATTATATGGTAGGATCGATCAGAAAACCCAGAGTTAAAGTACCCTAGGGAGTCTGAAAAACTATGAAAGTAAAAGTTAAAAAAAAGTTTAAAAAAATTATAATAAAACAACGTAAAAATTCAAATCACCCCCCTTTCCCTAGAACTGATATAAATATAAAAGAAACAGTAAAAATCATAAAACATTAGGTATCGCCGCGGACGAAAATGCCCGACTATCCAAAATATAATAAGTATTTTCACTGGAGGTCATTACTAAGGGCCCATTCGCGTTTACCCGACGTGTTACCCGAATATTCGATTTGCGCCGCTTGTACATGAATTGCCCCAGGGTTTTTGGCGCACGCGGATCGATTGTGGCGCATCGGGGCCAGCATGCGCCGACAGAAATCGGGGGGGGGCGGGGCCCGAACGAAAACCCGACGTATTCGGAAAACGCCGCATTTAACCAAACCGAAAATGTGTCGCTTGGGGAGCGCTCACCTTCACCTTCTATGGATGGTGCATTAGGGCGTTAAGATATTTTCGGCGCTGCAGCGCCACCTGGTGGGGGGGGGACGGGGGGGCGGGGGGGGGAAACTACAATCTTAAATCCAGCCGGACCCGATCCTGTGCAGAGAACGCGCCGCTGGATCGCGATGGGCCGGGGAAGTAATGTGGCCCCCTGTGTTTAACCCTGTAACAGAAAATAGTAACGAAGTTGAAATGGCACGATGTTGAAAATATTAAAAAGTTATTAGTACCAGCATATGGCAAAAATCTGAAAAAATCTTTTTGTACAGGAGGTTTTAATTTGTAAAGTATGAAAAAATATTATAAAACCGATACAATCTGTTATCCCTGTGGATTGTACCGACCCAAAGAATAAAGTAGACCTGTCATTTGGGACGCACAGTGAAGCCATAAAATCCAAGAAAGAAGAAAGGGCGAAAAACAAATGCGTTTTTTTCACCATTTACTGCTTTGGAATTTTTTTTCCCGTTCCCAGTACAGGGCATGGCATTTCCATACCATCACTATGAAGTGCAATTTTTTGCGCAGCTCTTTACGTGTGAAAATAAAAAAGTGGTATAGATTTTTGAAGGTGGGGGAGTGACAAATTAATTAAAAAAACAAAAAAGGGCTGGGAGAATAAAAGAGCATCATATTATGAAGAAGGAATATTTGGACAATGGGCTATTCATGCCCCGAACCTAAGTGAAATGGAGTTTCTCCTGGATTGTTACCGAAATTATAAAGTGGAATCAGATTCCTATGATGGGAACACAAATTTTCCTCTGTATTAAATAATTATCAAAATTGAAAGGTAACTACTCAGGTAGTAAACTCTGCTTGCTTTACGGTTCCTTTACCTTCTAGTACAGGCAGTCCAGTGTTACGTTCAAGATAGGTTCTATAGGGTTTGTTCTGACGTTGAAATTTGTATGTAAGGCGGAACGATATTTTATCATTGTATCCACAGCCGAACTTTTTGGTCTCTGTGACAATTGGTTTCTAAAGATGTTGGGTTGTCAAGAACCAGGATTAACACTAAGCTTCTTAAGACACCGTGATAACTGTTATAGATATTATTGTAGCCTGGACTAAAGTACAGTAATTACCAACAATCCAGAGGTCCGTTGTAACTAGGGGTCGTATGTAAGTCGGTGTTCTTAAGTAGGGGAACCGCCTGTACTTGTCTACACTTAATATTCATGACCTTTGAGCAGAAAGGACAGTTTTATGTCAAATTTGAATGTTCAAAATGGATTGTAATGTCTGTTTGTACTGCTAAGAATTTGTAGATATGTGGAAAATAAATAAAAATCTATATAAAAAAAGAAAAAAATGTAAAAAAATCAAAATTCGCCTAGAACAAAACACACAATTCTGCACTGAAAGGGGTGTCTTCCGGTGCCACAGTCGGACCATACGCTACATTTAACATGCAGAGATTTTCAACGAAAAAAAAAATAACCAACACGATGTTAAAAATCGTACCGGCGATAAATACAATTAAGCCGCACCATATTTATGATTAAAGACAAATTTGAAGAATTTTTAAAAAAACGGCAAACAAAAGAACCTAGGAAACATTTATCCCAAGAGACGGATGTTAAATGGGCAAATACATAGAACAAGGGGCAGATTTATCATCTTTTCTGCCATTTTGGGACATTGTTGAACTTTAGTTAGGCCACCATTGCCTTTTTAATTTATAATCCGAGGTTTTCCCTAGTTTATGATATGCGAATTTTTTAAAAATGTCTCAAAAAAAACGATCAAAAGTGCTCATGTACAGAGCACAGATAACAAAAAAAAAACAGAACACTGTGATAAAGCAACTGTTCTTCTTTTTTGTTTTAAAAAATTGTTAATGAAACGACATGATGCCGCAACATCCCATCCAATGGGGCACATTTACTTACCCGGTCATGGCGTTCCATGATACGGAGTTGTCCTGACGAGAAGGAACTCGGCTGCGCTTCACTTACATACGTGAGCCCGATATCCTGCATGTGTCGCTTCCTTGCTCAGGTCCGACAGAGTTCACCACGTTCCTTCCTGGTGCATGTAAATGCATGGTTGGCGACATAATTTAACGTTAAAGCCCGCGCTCTGTCCACATCCGTCGGATCGTCTGACGACCAGCCCCCAATTTTTGTTGCATGAAAGCAGCTTGATGCGCCAAAATCCGATGAGTGCCACACAATCCCTTCTAAATAAACTGTCCCGGCTGCACGATCCTCAAAAAGTCGGAAAAACCCCGACAGAAATTCGGCCACAGGACCTTAGTAAAAAAGACCCGGTTTTTCCTCTCTTTTCCCATTCCATTTTTGGCTCAGGGAATTCTGCATGAAAACTGCACATTGATGCAGTTTTCCCTCTTTCCATTAGACTTCAATGTAAAAAAAAATCTGGCAAGGAAGCACAGGAAAAATAAACATGATCATGTTATTATTTCGCACCGAACAATGGACCACCACTCCTCCGCCATTAAAATAGAATCTTTATGGGACTTTTAGGACCATAAGCACTGGCGCGACTCACTAAGATTGTGCGCCGAATATCCTGCATGTGTTGCTTCCCCACTCAGTCCCCGGCGTGCACCTTCTCCTCTGGTGTATGGTAAGTTGGTGAATGTCTGCGACACAATCCAACACTTCGGCTGAAATCAGCTCGGATGCCAACGGCTGCCTGATTTCGTCACATGAAAGCAGCGCCAGCTGTGAAACAATCCCATCACATACGACTAAGCCCCAGTTAACTACCTGTCACAGCGGCGCGAAGCCCGAAAACTTCGAAAATCGAAGAAAAGTGACGATCCCGGACCCTTAGTAATTAAGCCCATAGTTTATAATTAATGTTCAAAAATTTAATAAACCTTTATTAGAATAAAAATATGGGGCACATTTATTAACAGGTCACTGGAGTTACAAAGAGTTCATTGTCCAATGATAATGCATAAAAAAAAAAATGTGCCGCGATTCACTAAGATCGTGAGTCGATTTCCTGCTGGGTCGCTCCACGCTCAGGGCCCCGGCGTTCACATTCTTCGTTTGGTGCAATAAGGCATGTCTTGCGCAAAATTTGAATTCTTAAATCAGCACTCAGTCCAAATCAGTTGGATAAATCTGATGCAGCACCCGATTTGTGTAACATTTGAAGTCACCGCAGCTGCGCAAAAAAGCGATCACGCGCGAAAATTCCAGCGCAGACACTTGTTAAATACCTTATGCAAGCCGTGTAATCCCGAAAAAAGGCACACAGTCCAGCGACAGTGCATGACCCTTAGTAAAGAGCCCCAATTCGCAACAGCGAATCACTGTCTTTGCTGATGTTGACTCCTCCCCCAAGCATCAGGGATAGAGAATCAGGCAGGTATCGCCCTCTCTTAGCCAGACCATGATACGTCAATGACATGCATTGTAAGGACACGTTGCTGAGCCCCATGAGTTCTCCTTATGAGGAGAGGTGACTACAATCGCACCATGTACTGGAAACATTATTATCACAATTAAACATAACATTCTATCCATATTTTTGATTTTTAGAATAAGAATAAATCCAACCACCCCAAACATACAATTAGTCTAAGAATGCTCCTAAGTGTTAATGATGTATGCTGCCAGTCAGTTGAAGTGATTTGTGGGGATTTTTTTCTCAATTTTTACGACTATTTACAAAAAGTTGCAAAAATATGAAAAGTCTCAAAAACAAACTCAGAAAATGATCACATCTATCTAAGCAAATTTGACATGGGAGAAGTATGGCACAAAATAGAAAAAAGCCAAAATAGAGAAATGGATAAATCTACCCCAAAATCTCATAAGCAATACACATTTAAAAAAAAAAAAAATTTTAAAAAAAATGATAAATATCCCCCACTATGTACATATTTATAGTACTTGATACATGACCAGCAGCACTATATATACAGCAGTCCATGGTACCTGATCTATCACCAGCGCCATCATAGTAAAGAGTCCTGAGACATATTCATCACCAGCCACCACTATCTGTACAGAGTCCACAATGCATGATCTATAACCAGCCGCCATCTGTATGCTACAAAAGTCCATGTACATGTTCTATCACGCCGCCATCCCCCCCCCCTCCCAAATATGTACAGAGTCCTGGGCCATGAATCATCACCAGCCGACTTATGTACAGAGTCCACAATACATGAATCTATAAACCAGCCACCAATCTGTACGTACAGAGTCATGGTACATGTTCTGCACCAGCCGCCATCTAGATGTACCAGAGTCCATGGTGGATCCATCACCAGCCGCCATATAATATGTACAGAGTCCACAATACATGATCAGAAAAAGCAAACAAGAGGTAAGGAAAGATCCCGCAGTCTGGTACATGTTCTATCACCAGCCCCCATCTATAGTAAAGAGGCCTTGAACTACCTGATCTATAACCAGACGTATCTATATGTTACCAGAGTCCAGGGTACATGATCTATCATCAGCCACTACTTTGTACAGCGTTCCCGGTACATGATCCATCACCAGTCGCAATCTATGTGTACAAAGTCCATTGTACATGTGATCCATCACCAGCGCCATATATAGTACAACGGCCAATAGGTATGATCCCAACCAGCCAAAATCTATATGTACAGAGTCCTGGTACAGATCACACCAGAACATCTCCGATGGGACAAGAGGGCAAAGGCGGAGCGTAATGAGTTAGATCTCCCAATCACCAGCCACCATCTATATGTACGAGAACTTGATACATGATCTTTTAAAAGCCACACATCATATGACAGGAGTAATGGTACATTGATCAATAACAGCCGCCATCTATATGTACAGCACCAGGAACATGACAGTCACAGCACATATCTATATTGTAAGAGTTCCATGTACATGTCCATCACCAGCCCTATATTTATTACAGAGTACATGGTCATGATCCATCACCTGCCGCCATCTTAATGTACAGAGCCCATGGTACAGAAATCTATAACCAGCCGCCATCTGTGTGTAGGAGAGTCATGATACATGATCTAACACCAGCACCATCTATATGTAAAGAGTCCAGGGTAAAAGATCCATAATCAGCCGCTACATAATAAGAGTTCTATAGTACATGATTATCACCAGCTGCTATCTATATGTACAGAGCTCCACAATAAATGATCTAGAACCAGCCGCCATCTGTACGTACAGAAGTGCAATGGTACATTGTTTCTATCACCAGCCGCATCTATATGTACAGAGTCCTGGTACATGGTACAACACCAGCCGCTATCTATATGTACAGAGTCCTGGCACCGTGTATCTATCACCAGCACCATATATATGTACAGAGTTCATGGTACATGATTCAATCCACTAGCCGCGATTATATGTACAGCGTCCAGGTACATGAGCCATCACCCAGCCGCCATCTATGTGTAAAGAGTAAGGGTTACATGACTACCACAAGTCGACATCTATATGGAACAGGGTCCATGTACATGATCCATCACAGCCGCCATCTATATGTACAGAGTCCATGGTGCATGATCAATCACCAGTTCGCCATCGATATGTACAGAGTACATGGTACATTGATCCATCACCAGCCGCCATCTATATGTACAGGGAGGTCCATGGTGCATGATCATCACCAGTCGCCATATCTATGTTACAGAGTCCATGACATGTTCATCACCAGCCACCATCTAATGTACAGAGTTCATGCGTACATGATCCATCACTAGCCGCTATCTAGATGTCCAGAGGGGGTCTTCATGGTACATGATCCTCACCAGCCACATCTATATGTACAGAGTTCATGGTACATGATCTATTACCAGCCGCCATCTGTATGTACAGAGTCCATGGTACATGATCCATCACCAGCCGCAATCTATATGTACAGAGTCCATGGTACATAAGCTATCAATAGCCGCCATTTATATGTACAGAGTCCATGGAACATGATCCGTTACCAGCCGCCATCTATATGTACTGAGACCATGGTGCATGATCAACCACCAGCTGCCATCTATAAGAACAGTGTCCATGGTACATGATCATACCAACAACCATTCATAGTACAGAGTTCGTGCACATGATCATCATCAGCCGCCATCAATAATTTGAGAGTCCAAATACATGATCTATAACCAGCCACCATCTAGATCTACATGTCCATGATACATGATCTATCACCCGCCGCCATATATATGTACATAGTCCAGGTACATGATTACACCAGCCACCATCTATATGTACAGGGCCATGGGTAACGATCTATCACCAGCCGCCAAATATGTACAGAAGTCCATGGACTGATTTCTCACCAGCCACCATCTATATGTACAGAGTCCATGGTAAAGATCTATCACAGCCGCCATCTATATGTAAGAGTCCATGGTGCCTATCTATCACCAACCACCATTTTCTATAGCTACAGAGTCCATGGTAAAAGATTAGCACCAGCCACCATTATATTGTACCCAGGTCCATGGTACATTGACCGTCACCAGCTTGCCATCTATAGGTACAGAGTACATGGTACATGATCTATCACAGACCCATCGATATGTACAGAGGTTAGTGCTACAGATCCATTACCAGCCGCCCATCTATATGTACAGAGTCCATGTACATGATCCATCACCAGTCGCCATCAGATGTACGGGTCCATGGTCATATCTATTCACCAGCCACATCTATATGACAGAGTTCAGGTACATGACCATCATCAGCCGCCCCATCTATATGTACAGGTCAAATGTACAAGACCATCAACAGCCACCATCATATGTACAGAGCTAGGTTACATGATCCATAACAGACCGCCATCTATATGTACAGAGTCCATGTACAAGATCTATTTCACCAGCCACCATCTATATGTACAGAGCCTATGGTACATGATCAATCAACAGCCGCCATCTAATGTACAGAGTCCATGGTACATGATCATCATCAAGCAGCCATCTATATGTCCAGGAGGACATGAGTACATGATCCAGCACCAGTCGCAATCTATAGTTACAGAGTCCCTGATACGTATTCCATCACCAGCACCATCTATATGTAAAGAGTCCATGGTAATGATCTATCACAGTCGCCATCTATATGTACAGAGGTCCATGGTGCATGATCCATCACCAGACGCCATCTATATGTCAGAGCCCGGATACATATTCCATCACCAGCACCTCTAATTTAAGAGTCCATGGTACATGATCAATCCACAAGCCGCAATATAATGTACAGAGTCCGTGGTTCATGATCCATAACAGTCACAATCTATTAAGAGTCCATTGTCAAGACCTATCACAGCCGCCAATATATGTACAGAATCCATGTAAAAAGCATCATAGCTGCTATTTAGAGACAGAGTCCATGGAAAATGATCCGTCATCAGCCACCCTCTAGATGTACAGAGTCCATGGGGCATGATCTATCACCAAACACATATATGTCAGAGTCCCATGGTACATGGATCCATCACCAGCAGCCATCTATAGGTCAGAGTCCGTGGTACAGATCTATCACCAAACCCCCCCCCCAAAACCTATCTATATGTACAGAGTTCCATGGTGCCATGATCAACCACCAGCTGCACATCTATAAGAACAGTGTCCATGGTACATGATCCATCACCAGTCGCCATCTAATTTAAAGAGTCCATGTACATGATCTATACCAGCCGCTATCTTATAGGGTCAGAGTACATGGCACATGATCATTACCAGCCACTATCTATACGTACAGAGTCCATGGTAACCATGACCATCACCAGTTGCCATCCAATATTACAGAGTTCCATGATACATGATCCATCACAGCCACCATATATGTGTTACAGAGTCCATGATACATGATTATAACCAGCCACCATCGATATGTACAAGAGTCTATGGTACAAGATCTATCACAGCGCCATTTATTTGTACAGAGGTCCATAGGTAAATGACCCGTCACAAGGCCGCCATCTATATGTACTGAGTTCCAGTGCATGATCAACTACCAGATGCATCCATATGTACAGGGTCAAATGACAAGATACCATCACCAGCCACCATCTATATGTACAGAGTCACATTGGTGCATGATCATCACCAGGACGCCATCTATATGAACAGAGTCCCTGATACATATCCATCACCAGCCACCATCTATATGTAACAAGAGTCCAGGGTATATGACTCTCACCAGTCGCCATCTATATGTACAGAGTCCATGGATGCATGATCCATAACCAGAGCCATCATATGTACAGAGTCCCTGCTACATATTCCAATCACAGCCACCATCTATATGTACATAGTCCATGATACATGATCTATCACCAGCCGCAATCTATAGTACAGAGTTGTGGTGAATGATCCATTACAGCCACCATCTTTATGTACAGAGTCCATGGTACAAGACCATCACCGGAGCCTATTATATGACGAGTCCCTGATACATATTCCAGCACCAGCACCATATATATGTACAGAGTCCATGGATACATGATCATCACCAGCCGCCATCTATGAGTACAGAGTACATGGTACATGTCCAAGCACCAGTCGCCATCTATATGTACAGGTCCATGGTACATGATAAATCACCAGCCGCCAATAATCTGTACAGAGTCCATGGTGCATGATCCATTACCAAGACGCCATATATATGTACAGAATCCTGGTACATAAGCTATCCATAGCCGCTATTTATATGTACAGAGTCCATGGAACATGATGCCTCACCAGCCACCATCTATATGAAAGACGCCATGGTACATGATCCATCACCAGCCGCATATATAGGAAAGAGTCCATGGTAAATGATTATCACCAAACCACTATTCTACATGTACAGTGTCCATGGTACATGATCTATCACCAACCACCATCTATATGTACAGGAGTTTGTGCTACAGACTATCACCAGCTGCCAATCTATATGTACAGAGTCCATGGTACATGATCAATCACCAGTCGACATCATATTTACAGAGACCATGAATACAGATCATAACCAGCCGCCATCTATATCTACAGTTGTCATGAGTACATGATCTATCACAGCCGCCATCTTATGTACAGGTCCATGGGCAGGATCTATCACCACCACCGTCATAGTAACAGAGTCCGGGACAGATCTATCACCAGCCGCCATCGATATTAAAGAGTCCATGATACATGATCCATCACCAGCCGCCATCTATATGTACAGAGTAAATGGTAAACGATCACACCAGCGCAAATCTAATGTACAGAGTAGGTGGTGCATGAATCCATCACCAGCCGCCATCTAGATGTAAGAGTCCATGGAACATGATCCTTCACCAGCAATCTATATGTACAGAGTCCATGGTACATGATCTATCACCAACCACATCTATATGACACAGTCCATGGTGCATGATCAACCACAGCTGCCATCTATAAGAAACAGTGTCAATGGTACATGATCTATCACCAACCACCATCTATATGTACAGGTTGTGCTACTGATCTATCACCAGCTGCCATTATATGTACAGAGTCCCAAATGGTACATGATCCATCACCAGTCGCCATATAGATTTACAGAGACCATTAATACATGATCTATAACCAAGGGCCGCCATCTATATCTACAGTGCCATGGTACTGATCATCACCAGCCGCCATCGATATGTACAGAGTCATGGTGCATGCTCTATCGCCCCAGCAACTCTATATGTACAGAGTTAGGGTACATGATCTATCACCGCGCCATCGATCTTACAGAGTCCTGATTACATGATCTATACCAAGACGCCATCTATAGGTACAGAGTAAATGTAAACGATCTATCACCAGCACGCAATCTATATGTACAGAGTCCGTGTGCATGATCCATCACCAGCCGCCATCTAGATGTACAGAGTCATGGTACATAAGTATCAATAGCCGCCTATTTATATGTGACAGAGTCCCCATGGAACATTGATCCGTCACACCAGCCGCCTCTATATGTACAGAATCCTGGTAATTAAGCTCATCAATGCCGCTATTTATATGTACAGAGTCCATGGGAACATGATCCGTCACAGCCACCATCTATATGTACAGAGTCCATGGCTACATGATAATCACCAACCACCATATATATGTCAGAGTCCATTGTACATGATCCATCACCAGCCACACTATATGTACAGAGTACTTGGTTACATGATCCATCACCAGCCGCCATCTATAGGTACAGAGTCCATGGTACATGATCTATCACCTTATCATATCTATATGTACAGAGTCCATTTTGGGTTTGTTTTTTTTTTTGCATGATAACTCCAGCTGCCCATCTATATGTACAGAGTCCATGGTACATGATCCATCACCAATCGCATCTATATTTACAGAGACTAATACATGATCTAAACCAGCCGCATCTATATTACAGTGTCCATTGATACAGATCGACACCAGCCGCCACTTATATGTACAGGTCCATGGGGCATGATCTATCACCAAGCCACTTCTATATGTACAGAGTCATGGTACATGGATCCATCATCAGCCGCCCATCTATATGTAAAGGTCCATGGTACAAGATCATCACAGCCCAACAATCTATATGTACACAGAGTACATGGTAATGATCTATCACACAGCACAAATCTAAGGACAGGGTCCATGAGTACACGAGCCATCACAGCCGCCATCTATCTGTCAGAGTCCTTGATAATATCTATCACCAGCCGCCATCTATATGTACAGAGTCCATGGTACATGATCCATCACCAGCCACCATCTTATGTAAAGAGTCCAGGTACTGATCTATCTCCAGCCGCCATCTATGAGTACAGAGTCCATGGTACATGATCCATCACCAGCCGCCCATCTATATGTACAGAGTAATGGTACAGGATCTCTCACCAGCCGACATCCAATATGTACAGAGTCCATGATACATGATCCATCACAGCCGCCATCTATATGTACAGAGTCTATGGTACACGATTATCACCAGCCGCAATATATATGTACAGAGTCCAGGGTACATAAGCTACAATAGCCAGCTATTTATAGGTACAGAGTCCATGAACATGATCCGTCACAGCCGCCTTCTAACATGTGCTGAGTACATGGTGCATGATCAACCACCGCTGCCATCTATAAGGACAGTGTCATTGTACATGATATATCACCAGCAGCCATCTCTAGTACAGAGTCCATGTACATGATCAATCACCAGCGCCATCCATATTTAAGAGTCCATGATACAGATCCAGCACCCAAGCCGCATTATATGTTACAGAGTCCATGGTACATAAGCTATTCAAATAGCAGTATTCTATATGTACAGCGTCCAGGTACATAAGCTATAAATAGCCGCAATCTATATGTTACAGAGTCCATGGTCCATAAAGCTATCAATAGCCGCTATTTATATGTACAGAGTCCATGGAACATGATCCGTCACCAGCCGCCATCTATATGTGCTGAGTCCATGGTGCATGATCAACCACCAGCTGCCATCTATAAGGACAGTGTCCATGATACATGATCTATCACCAACCACCATCTATACGTACAGAGTCCATGGTACATGATCCATCACCAGCCGCCATCCATATTTACAGAGTCCATGGTACATAAGCTATCAATAGCCGCTATTTATATGTACAGAGTCCAGGGTACATAAGCCTATCAATAGACGATATTTATATGTACAGAGTCACATGGTACATAAGCTATCAATAGCCGCAATCTATATGACCGAGTCATGGTACATAAGCTATGAATAGCCGCTATTTATATGAACAGAGTCCATGGAAACATGATCCGTCACCAGCGCCATCTATATGTGCTGAGCCATGGGCCATGATCAACCACCAGCTGCCCATCGATAAGGACAGTGTCCAACGTAAAAATTCAAATCACCCCCTTTCCCTAGAACTGATATAAATATAAATAAACAGTAAAAATCATAAACACATTAGGTATCGACGCGTCCGAAAATGCCCGATCTATCAAAATATAATAACGTATTTTCATTGCGTTTAACCCTGTAACAGAAAATAGTAACCGAAGTTGAAAATGGCACCATGTTGAAAAATATTAAAAAAGTTATTAGTACCAGCATATGGCAAAATCTGAAAAATCTTTTTGTACAGGAGGTTTTAATTTTTGTAAATGTATGAAAATATTATAAAACCTATACAAATCTGTTATCCCTGTGATTGTACCGACCCAAAGAATAAAGTAGACCTGTCATTTGGGACGCACAGTGAAAGCCATAAAATCCAAGAACAGAAGAAAGCGGCGCAAATGCGTTTTTTTCACCATTTTTACTGCTTTGGAATTTTTTTACCCGCTTCCCAGTACAGGGCATGGCATATTCAATACCATCACTATGAAGTGCAATTTTTTGCAGGTCTTTACGTGTGAAAATAAAATAGGTATAGATTTTTGAAGGTGGGGAGTGACAAATGTAAATTAAAAAACAAAAAAGGGCTGGGGTGTTAAGAGAATAAAAGAGCATCATATTTATGAAGAAGGAATATTTGGACAATGGGCTGATTAATGCCCCGAACCTAAGTGAAAACTGGAGTCTTCTCCTGGATTTGTTAAATCAAAAATAAAGTGGAATCAGACTAGTGATGGACCAAATCCTCTGTCTTCTAAAATTACAAAATTACATAAACTATAAGGTTAGTAACTCTGCTTGCTTTACGTTTCCTTTACCTTCTAGTACAGGCAGTCCCAGTGTTACGTACAAGATAGGTTCTATAGGTTTGTTCTGAAGTTGAATTTGTATGTAAGTCGGAACTGTATATTTTATCATTGTAATCCCAGCCAGAACTTTTTTGGTCTCTGTGACAATTGGTTTCTAAAAATGTTGGGTTGTCATAAGAACCAGGATTAACAATAAAGCTTCATTACAGACACCTGTGATAACTGTTATAGATGATTATTGTAGCCTAGGACTAAAGTACAGTAAATTACCAACATCCAGAGGTCCGTTTGTAACTAGGGGTCGTATGTAAGTCGGGTGTTCTTAAGTAGGGGACCGCCTGTACTTTGTCTACACTAATATCATGAACCTTTGAGCCGAAAGGACATTTTTATGTCCAAATTTGAATGTCAAATGGATTGTAATGTCTTGTTTTGTACTGTAAGAATTTGTATATTATGTGGAAAATAAATAAAAATCTCTATAAAAAAGAAAAAAAATGTAAAAAAAATCAAAATTCGCCTAAACCAAAACCAACACAATTCTTCACTGAAAGGGGTGTCTTCCGGTGCACAGTCGGACCATACGCTACATTTAACATGCAGATATTTTCAACGAAAATAACCAACACGATGTTAAAAATCGCTACCTGCGATAAATAAAATAAGCCGCACATATTTATGATTAAAGACAAATTTGAAGACATTTTTAAAAAACGCAAACAAAAGAACCTAGAACATTTATCCCAAGAGACGATGTTAAATTGGGCAAATACATAGAACAAGGGGGCAGATTTATCATCTTTTTCTGCTACTTTTTGGGACATTTTTGAGACTTTAGTTTAGCCACATTTGCCTTTTAATTTAGTAATCCAGATGTTTTCCCTAGTTTATGATATGCGACTTTTTTAAAATGTCTCAAAAAAGACTCAAAAGTGCCTCCTGTACAGAGCACAGATAACAAAAAAAAAACAGACACTTGTGATAAAGCAACTTTCTTCTTTTTTGGTTTTAAAAAATTGTTAATGAAACTACCTGATGCGCAAAATCCGCATCCAATGGGGCACATTTACTTACCCGGTCCTGAGCGTTCCCTGATCCGGAGTGTCCGAAGAGAAGGAACTCGGCTGCGATTCACTTACATCGTGCGCCCGATATCCTGCATGTGTCGCTTCCTTGCTCAGGTCCGCCAGAGTTCACCATCCCTGCACATAGTACACACTGCACACAGCACACACTGCACACAGTACACACTGCACACAGCACACACTGCACACATTGCACATAGCACACACCGCACACACTGCACACAGCACACACTGTACACAGCACACACTGCACATAGCACACACTGCACATAGCACACACTACACATAGTACACACTGCACATAGCACACACTGCACACAGCACACACTGCACATAGCACACACTGCACATAGTACTCACTGCACATAGTACACACTGCACATAGTACACACTGCACATAGTACACACTCCACATAGTACACACTCCACATAGTACACACTGTACATAGTACACACTGCACATAGTACACACTGCACATCAGGGCCGATTCTAGCATATTTGCTGCCTGAGGCGAATATTAA